>DWPV01001274.1:0-21621 GCA_018251915.1 Urbanus proteus proteus | reverse complement strand
TCAGTCTTCCGTCTTCATCTTCAGTCTTCCGTCTTCATCTTCAGTCTTCCGTCTTCATCTTCAGTCTTCCGTCTTCAACTTCAGTCTTCCGTCTTTATCTTCAGTCTTCCGTCTTCATCTTTAATCTTCCGGCTTCATCTTTAATCTTCCGGCTTCATCTTCAGTCTTCCTTCTTCAACTTTAGTCGTCCGTCTTCAACTTCAGTCTTCCATCTTCCTATTTAGTCTTCCATCTTCTTGTCCAGTATTTTATCTTCTTCTCCGGTCTTTCATCTTCGTCTCTAGTCTTTCATCTTTATCTTCAGTCTTTCATATTTATCTTCAGCCGTCCATCTTAATGTTCAGTCTTCCATCTTCATTTTAAGTCTTCCAGATTCATCTTCAGTCTTCCATCGTCATCAACAGTCTTCCATATTTATCTTCAGTCTTCCATCTTTGTCTTCAGTCTTCCATCTTCATCTTCAGTCTTCCATATTCATCTTCAGTCTTCCATCTTCGTATTCAGTCTTCCATCTTCGTCTTCAGTCTTCCTTCTTCATCTTCAGTCTTCCATCTTCATCTTCAGTCTTCCATCTTCAGTCACCGTTCCTGATCTTCGATTTTCCATCTTCATTATCAGTATTCTTTATTAATCCTCGGTCTTCCTTCTTCGTCTTCAGCCTTCGTTCTTCATCTTTAGTCTTCTTTCTTCGCCTATTTCATTACCTGTTCTCGTTCATAATTTTTATCATTTTTATTTTTTTTATTTTTAAAGGCTAAACCTTTGTTTTTTTTTTCAATTATTTCTCAAGTTACCTTCAAACTTTTTAAATTTTTAATCAACAGGTATTATCAAATTTTATATTCGTATATTTTTATCTTCTATTATTTCTTTTTTCTTTATTTTTTAACCTTTAATTTTATCTTTTAATTATATTTTTTATATTTTGATTCTTGAGAGGCTTTCGGTTTGTGCCTATACCTTTTTTTTAATATAATCTTTTTTTTCTATTTTAATTGTATGTTATATATTCCATTTCAGAGTAATCTGTCAGTCTTCAGGCATTTTCCTATTCGCCGTATCAAATTTTACATACTTTTCTTTTTCTTGATTATTTTTTTTATACATTTTGTTTACATTTTTTTAAACATAATACATCATTTTATTCACTTTTTTATTTTACTTGTAATTCTCATGTAATAATTTTTGAAATACACATATTTAAAAGTTCAGTCTGCACTGGTACATTCATATTTTTCTTCAATTTTTTCCACTATATCGTAGACAACGTTGAAACGGTGATGGTAATAGCACTTTCTAGTCCTTCCATATTTTATAGTCAGATGAATTTAACATTTCGTCCTAATATGTCGTGCAAATTCCAATTGTTTAGTACTTAAGTTTGCAATATCCTGAAATAATTCTAAATCCCATCCATTCCTTTTCCTTTATGTAGTTGCTCGTCGAAAATATTATTTACTTTAAAGTAACTTAGACAGCAATCTGTGAACAAAGGTTATTATGGTTTCCTGACGCAAGATCTTGTTCCAGTATATTTATATCCATTGTCCTTTTTAGTTATATTTTGGAATCACGATTAGTATTTTTGTGCATCGAATTTCAATTTTATAACGTATTTTGTGACATTTACTTGTTTACTATACTTATGATGTTATGTGTATACTTAATTTAACTGAAATAAATTAAGATTAGGCGCTGAAATAAAAACATATTATGCCCTAGAAAGAAAAATTAGTTAAACATATAACATATTACACTTGACAAAAATGTTGCAATGTTGAAAACATTCTGTAAAGAACTTGATTAAAACACAACACAATCTATGAAAGTTTTTTTTTTATAATATTGCAATAAAAATAGGATAATTAAGAGATCTCACCATATCCTTTTATCTGCAAATAAGAACATTATCGTGTTGCATGTTAACAGCACAAAATGTTGTTATAGGTCATATTTATTGCAAGCATATTAGAAAAGGCATAAAAATGTTGCATAATAAACAAAAAATACACAACTTACAGACATCAGATACTTAGACAGACAATAGATACACAGAAATCAAATCTTACTTTTAAAAATGACGAACTCCGTACTTTTCTTTCAATAAATAATCTTTATCCCATTGATATGTATAATGTACTTTTTCCTTTAACAGTATTTTCATTATTGTCTTTAGTAGGTTTATTGTGATCAATCGAGTTCTCCAAAGGCAAGACAATTAATTGGTTTTTATAATACTTCGCTTTATTAAATTTTGAGTGAATACCCAAGGTTTGTAGAAAAAAATGTTATTAGTTAGAGGTACCTTATTGTTGCGTTGATTCCATCGACGATTCGTACCTCGTAACTGCTCTCTTGTAATGATGAAATGGTTTACCATGGATTATCCATGCCACGTTTCGTGTACACTTCTTTCACACCTCACGGCTTGGCTTTGTCTATAGTCTGTAAACTGTTGCATTATAGTTTACACTTACCCTGTACTGTTGCTCGTCAAATTCGTACCTTTAGATGGATCTGTTGTTACATCATTGTTTCTTTAGAAGGTAAAATACTTTGATAATGATGGGTACCTTGAAAAGTAGCTTTATTTCCCTCTCCATGTCACTGTACCTTACTTAATTGTCCAGGTAGCTGATGTATTTAGGTATATTTTATATTTTTGTTTTGTTCATCATAACTCGAAGCGACGTTCGTAGTATCAAAATAATAATTTCAATTATTTATTTTATAGTCATACCTGTTGACATTAGACCTTATCATCTGGGGGCGTGTTACCAGTTGGAAGATTTAGTTCCAGTCCAAGTTCGAAGACCTCGTATCTTAATTATAATTTAGCTGTATATTTCCTAAACTCGCATTGTTCGTACCTGCATTTCCAGCAGTCAACACATGTAGTTGTTATGCATAATGTGATTACCAATTGGCCTCTTAGCACAAATTGACTCACGGATTGAAAAATCGATAGAATTTCTGAGAACAGGAAAATGAAAAACAAATAATGTGAGGCTAGTCCTCACTTCTTACGGAAACGAGAATTGATCTTTTATATTTGTTATAAACTCATTAATTAACATATACTTAGTACCTTGTCGCTTTTCAGTTGATCCACGTACATGTTGATCACCTCCTTCCACTTGAAACTATTCTATGCGTAATGATACAAGTCTTACTTTTCCAGTTATAAAGACCAGGGAACTTAAGGGTGTTGTTTTTGTCGCGTACACATAGCTTATGCTGTGAACAAGCTGGTTCCAAAAATTATGTGAGGTCTTGCCTCACGAAGTAATCTTCACGTTAAGAATTCACTTCAACAATATCTGACCTGACTTCAGTAGTTACCTCCATTACTTTTCCTTACATCCGGCACGCAGAAACATATTCCCTCTAACTTATTAAACGTTGCAGCTACGATTTCTAGTTTAACTGATATTTTTATTTACCTCATTGTCTCATTTGCATCTTTGCACGACCAAAGAACGCTCGCAGCGGGTTTCCTGAGATCAGAGTAACAGACAAGTTATGTGAGGCTAGTCCTCACTTCTTACGTAATTTTCATGAATTGAACTCTTTTACCTTATTTGTTTTAATTTTAAATTCATTAATGAAGACATAGTACCGTATAATCAGTTGTCTACGTACGAGTACATGTTGATCACCCCCGGGTTGAACCTTCCAGTTGATATTATTCTAAGCGATATAATGCACAGTCTTACTTTTCCTTCCATTTATAATAACAGGTAACTGTAGAGCACTGCTTCTATCGCGTACCTCTATACATAATGTACCTTATGCTGTGAACAAGCTGATTCCACAAGTTATGCGAGGCCGTGCCTCACAAAGCAATCTTCACTTAAGAATTCACTTCTATAATTTAATAGACCAGGGTTCAGTGGATACCTTCATTTCTTTTCATTGCGTCCGGCACGCAGAACCGTAGTTCCTTTAACATATTAAACGTTCTGGAACGACTTCTGTTCAACTGAGCCTTATTTACCTCACTATTGTCTCATTGCACCCTTGCACGAAACTCTGGCAGTGGTATTCCTGAGATCAGAGTAACAGACAAAAGTTATGTGAGGCTAGCCCTCACTACTTACGTAGTTATGCTTGTCTACCTGTTTATTTATCAAAAATAAATGCAGGACTTACTGTAATTTATTTTACTGTCTTGTATCGTAGACTTTCTTTGATGTGTGCTATTCGGGATACATTTCTGATTAAGTATAAACTTAAGCTGATATTGCTTACATGTTTTTCTCGAAGACTCAACAATTAGCTTTGTTCGCCGTACCTTCCGGAAATTAGCAATTCTGAGGACAAGATGAGCTCAACGAACATTACGTGAGGCTAGTCCTCACCACTTACATTATGTATTCTTCAGGATAAGTGTAATCATAATATCAGCTCCAAATACATAAATGAAACGTAGTTACTTGCATTCCGCTGCAACTCTTAGTGACAATCCTCTACACATATTATATGACTTCCACGGCGAAGTAGACCAATATGGAAACGTATATTTACCAATTCGCTGGATTAGTCCTTTCATTAACTCGTGAGTTGTTCCATGCTCAATCTAATACACTCCAGGTATATCTAGTTCTGGAAACAAACTAACAGAACCAAAAAAATTACGTGAGGCTAGACCTCACTACGGAGTTAGCACAATGAAACGCAATCCATGCTTATTTAATGGTGTCAAAAGTTGATACCTTTCCTTTTTGACGCGTGATTTTATTTTTGGTTTACGAATGGACTTTCCTTCGAGAGCGTGTTGTACCGTCCGTTGCCAAAATACGTTTTTCTGAAAGCATACTAAGAGGAGAGGGTTACGTGAGGCTAGCCCTCACTACTGAGTTAGCTCAAGATTTGCCAGAATGCAATCCATGCTTGCTTAGTCCAAAGATAACGTTGATTCTAATTTCTACTATCAAATTCAAAAATCCATCAGTACTGGTAACAGGATAATAGCAGCAAAAGATAACGTGAGGATAAACCTTGCGATTGATAAGTAAATATTATTTACTCAAAACGTTTGGTTACTTGCATTTTTTATAACTCAATTTCTGCATGCAAATTCAAGCGATACTTAGAGCAGATCCTATTTAATGTATCCAATATGACGACTTCCGATGTATGACGTAATATATCCATTAATCTCCATTTACTTTGCATCTACATCAAATTTTACAGCAGCAGTGCGCACTAAAACCTGTTTCCCGATTTAGGACATCTGTAAACAAAATATAGCAAAAAAAGGAGGCCAGAGGCCTCGAATACAGATTGCAAAAAGCTATGTTTTTTGTTATTTTATATATACAAAACTGCATTTTAGTCCACTCTTAGTCCACTCACTTTTACCCGTGAAAATCATCTCGCAGCATGCGATTATTAACGTATAGGTATATAGCGTTTTTGCCAAATATACGCGCAATGGAACCCTTCTACTTTGTGCATAGTGTTAACATGTGCCGTCATGCAACAACGCAACACGAAACCTGAGAACACTAAAAGTAACACACAGATATCCTAGCATTGTGTTAAGATATTTAAATTATGCATAAAATGTGACCTTCCGTGACGCCGAGAGAAGCTTTATTGTTAATGTGCATGACCTGGATTTTGCGGATTTTCCGATGACCTTCTGTCGTATGTAGAAGTTCTAAATATATCGCGAACGTCATAAACGATTACACCTGGGAACATGGCAATAACCTGGCAAAATTATGTGAGGATAGTCTCCTCACGTTATTTTTATGCAAAGTAAAAATAAAGAGAAAAGTACGATTGACCTGAATTTTGATGATTTTCCGAATTCCTCGAAGTTCTAAGTGGGCATCTGCTACGGCAATCTACGTCTCTGAGAACATGGGAAAAGTAACACTTTATGTGAGGAGGAATCCCCACGTTTGCAAAACAAGGTCATTTCTAAAGAAATTAAAGACTTTGTTATGCTGACCTGTTTTGAAGTGATTCGCTAAGACACGCTGTTTAGGACCTTCGCTCGCGCGTGGACTAAATTTTAGACCTGGGAACACGGCAACATCGAGAAAAAATATGTGAGGATGGACCTCACGTTAGCTTAAAAACAGCTTTCTATGTCTGATAATATATAAACTAAGGAAAACTTTGTGTTGACCTGAGTTTTGAAGATTTGCAGCACCTTTTCGCCGAAAGATGCCTCTACTGTGAACCATAAGGTGTGGCCCTGAGAACACCAGAAGAGAAACACAACGTTATGTGAGGATTATTTCCTCGAGTTTTCACGGGATCAAATAATTTTTAACAGGAATTTTGGTATACCCGTCATGAAGTTCTGGATTCTGGATCTTTTTACACTATTCAATAGATGCCAATCATAATTATGATCAATCTCTAACTCGTGCGGGCAAAAACTTGACCTGAGAACACGAAAAAGAAAAAAAATGCGAGGAATTGTTCCTCACGTTAGCCTAACAATAATGGTATTTCTAAGTTTTAGTAATACTAAACCATTTTTGTTATACCATGCTGAAGATTGAAGAAAGCATTCTATGGTGCGCAGGCGGTCCACGTGCGAAACTAGTTCTGAGAACACGGGAAAACCACACAAATATGCGAGGATGTATTCCTCACGTTAAACATTCAAAAGGTCTTATTTCTAATTGGAAATACTCTATAACTTGTGGGGCTTTTTAGGGTAACAATGTAGTCTTTAGTTGTTACTGTTCACATAATGTTACAAGCCAAGCGAATATTTCTTAGAACATAAAAACGACGTTACTATTCAAGATTCATATCCCAACGTTAAAGTTTAGACACGGCATCTCCCAAGACAAGAATATAACAATTACCATACTTCTACCAAGCGTCATGCTCGTGTTTCAATACGGGTTTACTTGTTACAGATACTTTTAGACACCTTTACCAGAACCTCTTAACAAAAAGCTTTTTGTGCACTGCGACGATTGGCCCAATCACGTCTACATTAATCCACCTCCCGAATTTTAATTCACATGCCGGCTAGCTAAGCCTGAGAACAAGAACATTAAAACAACACAATGCGAGAAGCATTTTCCTCGCGGTTAATGTGCAACAAACATAACAATATGGTTCTTTCGTCAATTTGCAAATTTAGTAAATCCTCTATTATTATGCAATGCAATATACATAACAAAAAAGAATAAATAAATCGCAAAATCACACCAAAAATGTGCTTTTTCAATTTGCACTTGCATTAACTACATAGTAGCAAATCTGGAAAAAATATTAGCACAAAAAATAAATAGAGATAATATGTTCTTTACTTTTAGGAAGCGATTATCTTAACTGTTTCATTGTAGATCCTTTGCAAGTTCTAGAAAATATTTTGCTCACGCTCCCATCCATGCCAACTAATGGTGCTGAAGTGTTCTGCGAACAAGACTGTCACAAAAAAACAAGCGAAAACATATCTACATTGCGTACAAAAAATACACAAAAATAAATCGACAAATTAAATATAGAATCGCAGGCAATGCGAGTACATTTAAGCAAGTTACGATCACAGTGAAATAAATCATCTCATGGAAAATAAATACCTAATTTTATTTTGTGATATAACCAATTATATTAGCAGCTTGCTCTCTAAATGCAATTTGCAATCAATGGCAATCGATTTACTATCTTACAAAATCCTAAAGGATCAGCCGCTGACTCAAAGGCAGAGGGATGCACGATGCAGCGTACAGTTGAGGCAGAGATCGGAGTTGCGAAGCCGCCAAACAAACCCAGGGATAAAATCTGAAGATGCAAGCAGAATTTGCGTGGCCGGCTGATAACAGCCCGGAATGTGTCCTAAATAAACTAGTGTTCTACCGACTCATGGCAAAAGGAAGGAACTAATTCAGTAGCTTGTACTACATGGACTTGAGTTGGACGGTTATTTAAAGGACTGACATGAGAAAAATCACACCGAATTCCTAGAGTGATATGATACAAAGACACTCATGGATTATCAAAACCCACTCACGCGAAAGACGCGGGCAGACACGAAGAAGGCATCTTGGCTGGTACGGAGACGCGTGCAGCATGTCGGCTGGCACGGAGACGCGTGCAGCATGTCGGCTGGCACGGAGATGCGTGCAGCATGTCGGCTGGCACGGAGATGCGTGCAGCGTGTCGGCTGGCACGGAGATGCGTGCAGCGTGTCGGCTGGCACGGAGATGCGTGCAGCATGTCGGCTGGCACGGAGGCGCGTGCAGCATGTCGGCTGGCACGGAGATGCGTGCAGCATGTCGGCTGGCATGGAGATGCGTGCAGCGTCGGCTGGCACGAAGATGCGACCCACGAGTAGCTCGAAGGCTGAGAAGGCATCCACGTAATCGCGTACGCGAAGATCAGGGTGGCCGTCACGCAGGCTCAAGCTGGGTCAAGGTCAAGGCCCTCTCGGAGGCCCGGTAGGCTGAGGGCCGGCATGAAGGCTCAGGCAGATGAAGACCCGGGCAGGCCGTAGGCCGGCACGGAGACTCAGGCAGGCCGAGGGCCGGCACGGAGACTCAGGCAGGCTGAGGGCCGGCACGGAGACTCAGGCAGGCTGAGGGCCGGCACGGAGACTCAGGCAGGCTGAGGGCCGGCAAGGAGTCTCAGGCAGGCTGAGGGTTGGCACGGAGACTCAGGCACGCTGACGGCCGGCAAGGAGTCTCAGGCAGGCTGAGGGCCGGCACGGAGACTCAGGCAGGCTGAGGGCCGGCCCGGAGGCTCAGGCAGGCTGAGGGCCGGCCCGGAGGCTCAGGCAGGCTGAGGGCCGGCACGGAGACTCAGGCAGGCTGAGGGCCGGCACGAAGACTTAGGCAGGCTGAAGGCCGGCACGAAGACTCGGGCAGGCAGAGGTCCGTCATGGAGACTCGGGTAGGCTGAAGGCCGACACGAATACTCTGGCAGGGTGAAGGCCGATACGGAGACTCGGGCAGGCAGAGGGTCGGTATGAAGTCTCAGGCAGGGAGAAGGCCCGCACGAATTCCCGGCCAGGCAAAAGGCCGGTACGAAGACTCAGGCAGGGTGAAGACTCGGGCAGGCTGAGGGCCGGCACGGTGTTTCGGGAAGGCTGAAGGCCGGCATGGTGACTCGGACAGGCTGAAGGCGGGCACGGTGACTCGGGCAGGCTGAAGGCCGGCACGGAGATTCGTGAAGGCTGAAGGCCGGCACGGAGATTCGTGCAGGGTGAAGGCCGGCACGGAGGCACGTGCAGGCTGAAGGCCGCACGAAGACTCGTACAGGCTGAAGGCCGGCACGCAGACTCGCACAGATTGAAGGCTGGCACGGAGACTCGTGCTGACTGAAGGTCGGCACGGAGACTCATGCGGGTTGAAGGCCGCACGAAGACTCGTGCAGGCTGAAGGCCGGCATGCAGACTCGCGCAGGTTGAAGGCTGGCACGGAGATTCGTGCTGACTGAAGGCCGGCACGGAGACTCGTGCAGGCTGAAGGCCCGCACGGAGACTCGTGCAGGCTAAAGGCCCGCACGGAGACTCGTGCAGGCTGAAGGCCGGCACGGAGACACGTGGAGGCTGAAGGCCGCACGAACACTCGTGCAGGCTGAAGGCCGGCACGCAGACTCGCGCAGGTTGAAGGCCGGCACGGAGACTCGTGCTGGCTGAAGGCCGGCACGGAGACTCGTGCTGGCTGAAGGCCGGCACGGAGACTCGTGCAGGCTGAAGGCCCGCACGGAGACTCGTGCAGGCTGAAGGCCGGCACGGAGATTCGCCACCACGTGGGCAAGCACGAGTCAACAGCAGTGGGCGAGCAGGTGCTCGCGCAGCATGGAGGCAGGTACGGCAACTCGTTGGCAAGAAGACTACGCAGTTACGTAGTTCACGTAGACGCACAGCACGAAGCGTCGAACTAGTGGAATATTTTTCGTAGCTTAAGTGATAAATCAAGTAGAACTATGTCGTAATGTACGGTACATTACGGCATCATGCGGTTAGTAAAGTAAATAAAAAGATAAACTTACGAGGTGCGATATGAGTATGACCGGCATGGATACTGGGGCAGGCTTAAGGCGGTCCGGAGGCTAGTGTAGGCTGTAGGTCGGCACGGAGACTCGCGCAGCATGAAGATCTGCATAGGGGCTTGTGCTAAACGCAGGCTGGCATGCTACCACGTGGACAGGTACGAAGAGTTGTCAGCAGTAGCCGAGCACGCTGCACGCGCTACACCGGGGCAGGTACGGCAACTCGTTGACATGAAGACAGCGTAGCTCTTGGACTGGTAAGACTTTCGCGTAAAGAGGCCTGATGATCCCACAGAAGAAGAAGAGTGCAGACTTCTAAGAATACTCCACTCGTAGCTCGGAGACCGCTGTGATATGCGTAGCACGCAGACAGACACGAAGACTCGAACTGGTAGAATATATTGTATAGCTTAAGTTATGATACAAGTAGAATTATGTTGTAATGTACATAGTTTGCTTATCATGCACTTAGTAACATCAACAATAAAGCATACTTACCAGGTAAAAGACTGAAGAATATTGACACCGAAGACAAGATGAGTATGACCCGCAATCTCAGGCGACGCTCGCAGTAAGTTGATGTAGGTAGCAAGACTCGCTGGCAGGCAGACTTGCGAAACAGGATTTGAAGAATATGGCGGCTCTCGAAGCGATCCAATGACATGGACATCCGCCAAACATTGATTCTCAGGAAAACTGGGAAGTGATTGGGCTGGCTCGATGAAGCAGATTGCACGCGGACATGGACGTAGGAACTCCACAGCTTGAAGCACGTCGACACGAAGACGGTCGAAAAAAGGCTGTCAGGGATATGATTGTTACTTAAATTATTGAAGCTAAATTAAAGTACTACTATTTCTATAATAAATTACAAGTAAACAGGCCACGTACCAACTGAAAGAAAATAAGCTCAGAAGCAGGAGGCAGATTATGTGGTCCCGTTGACACAGATGACGATTTCACAGCCCACAGTCCATCTGGAAGACATGATGCTCAGCTCCCGAGTACCCCTCCACGTTATTGGCAGAAAGACGATCACCAAACATGCTGACACCCAAGCAGGCAGTACAGGAAGTGGTAGAAGACGTTCTTCTGCATTTCTGCGTAGTCTGGCACGAAGATTCAGGATTGCAGCGAATTTGCAGCTAAAGACATAAATTAAGAAGAAAATAGTTTAAACGTCGACGCTGACCTCAGGAGGGCTGGCAGAATACGATTGTTACTTTAGTGATCTACTATATTACTTAGTGATACTAAAGGCAAGTATGTATTATAACTGATATACCTAATACATGCAAAGGGGCTTTAGGAGATAACTTACCAACTGAAAGGCTAAAGAAGAGAAGCATAGATGTGATGATTTGGAAGACCCGCTGACTTGGGCAAAGGATGCCCAGCACGTAGGCCGGTTGGCAGGCGGCAGGCTAGTAGTGAAGCTCTTCTTGAAAGAGCCGCCCGTCGGTTTTCCGATCGCTGTAGGCTACTCATGGCGGCGCTAGCCAAGTACTTCTAGCTAGCTGGATATGCGCATATGCAAGCTGGTAACGGGCTAACATAGTTCCTTGGACCAGATTGGTCCTGATTCACCACGATCAGTTAGTGACTAGGTTTATTTTAAAATCTAGTTACAAGATTCTATTTCAATATACTGAAGGTGGATAAAGCAGGTAGAACTCTCAAGTGTTTCCTGATGATACATATATATGATAATGCACAATCGATACACTCGTGCATTAGATTTAACACAAATATTATAATGCACAAACAAACAGCACAAACACGTAACTTGGGCAACACACACCCTTTCTCCCGAATCACTTCACTCATTGTTTTGTAGTTGAAAGAAACATGCAGTTTTTATGCCACCTTCTGATTAACTTTATGGTAGGTATATACAAATATTTTCTTCAGAACATTCTTCAAATCAAATAATTATTATTGTTGTTACATATTACAACAGAATAGCTTATTATCGACAGGATTACTTTTTCGCCTTAGTTTAGTTTTTTAACGCAGACAGGTGAAGCCCTTGAAGGCTGGCTCTGCGTTCTGTTGACAAACATGTAATGCGAACAGCTTGGAGAGAAAAAAATAATTATGCACAAACTATAATAAACAATTAGCGTTATGTGGCACATTCTTACATACACACGTAATTACTCCACTCGCTATATTAGTCAATATTGTTTTTAATTAACCATGTCACAAGAGTTTACCTATACAGTAAAATTATCTCCATTTTAGTGTATTTCTTGGGTTTCTTCAGATATTCATATTAATTTCAAATTATTTTTGTTCAGTTTCCGGTTATACAGGGCACAGTAGGTATTCAGCTTAAGCTTATTTCAAACAATTGTGACGTCACCCATGACGTACTATCGTATTCAACTGGTTTTACAAACCCATAATTTTGTTGTTCATTTAGCTTTGTAGAATTATTTCGTTCGTTTATAAAATTATATTTAAGTTTCTTCACAGCCCATCATATTATTTATTATAGGTACCTAAATGTTGGAAGACTTGGAAATAAAGATTTAAACACCTATATCTAATTATAAACAATAAAAGATAAGCAGGTCATATCTTCAATATTCCATTGATAGGTAGGATAATACTGAGTTATAGATTATAAATTTATAGGATGCAACATTTAACTACAGGCAAGTAATATATTTGCTTATAATCAAAAATGCAAAGGTCAGGTTTTTTAAATAATCGATATTAATAAAAAGCTACACAACGAATGTTTTGTCATATCATTACTAAGTACAATCATTTTAGAAATGAAAGAAAAAATATGGTTACCTTAGTATTTTAAGATGACAATCTTTGTAAAGCGTTGTAGCTGCAGATATTTTATTCTTGTGTAAATTATAATGTATGTTTGATACTTAGTAAAGTCATCGATGTCTCGACGCATCTTGGTCTGGCTGATTATACAGGTAGCAAGTAGATGAAGAGCCATAATAAGTATACACATACTTGTACAGCAACGCCAATTACTCAGGTACTCTGGTCAGGGTCATTCAGCTTCCAAAAACTCCTCGACCAACGTGCAATTAATCAAATGATTTTGAAATTACTCACGAAGGCTTCGAGAGCGCCGTAAGAGCAGGTTTTATTTCATGTGATGATCAATAGATTATATGAATCTTAGGATGATTGTAATGGAATATGTCATAACAACGGTGGTTTCATTTTTCTACTTCAAACTGCTGAAAAATACTGATTAACTTTTCTCCTTTGCTACTCCATATCCGCACTCCAAACTTTATTATCAGGTCACGTTTAATCTTCAGGTGTTTGTTAAATTCATTTACTAATTTACTCGTACATTGAGTCAGCACCTACTATTTCCACAATCGGTACTCTCGTACAGGATGACACGTTCCTGAATTTAGATTAAAACAAGCGAGCAAGCAAACTAATAAAAAATAAGGTACCACCATGAATCATGCAGCAATAAATTAATTATTGCAAAGATTACCTTACATACTTCACTTCACTTTCACTGCCGACAAACTTCCTCTGTACATTTGCAGTTTTAGCCAAATTGTAAAAATATATAAGTACTTATGCCTTTCAAAATGTGGGTACGTCTACGATAATTTAAGTACGATGTTATTATTAAAATTATTTGAGTTTTACTAAATAGCATCAAGTAGTATATGTTTACTTCTATATCATTTCAATCCTTGTCATTGTGATCATATATCCATATTATATTATCATTAAATATATATTGTATTTTAATATTTAAATGCCTGAAAAAAAAGACCACAACGGCCACAAAGAATTTAGAAGACTGTAGATTAAGCAGACTGATTGACAGTAGCATTTTCAAATTATTTCTTATATATTGTTTATATAATCTGTAGATAAATACGTAGATGTGTTTCCATTATTGAATTAAATGATTTTTCTTTTTCGCAAACTTCGATCTGTTCTTTCTCCTTATCCATAACGCGAATTAATTTATAGACAAATTTAATTGTTCATAGATAATGACTATTAATCTACTATTGTCGTTTAAAAATGATGAATGTCTACAACCTAAAAAAAAATTGGTTCGCCAGCACTGTATCATAGTTTGTTCCGAAAATTGTATTTCCTTTTAAGTTTGTGCTTAAGCCATGATAGGATCGGATGTTTTATTTTTATTTCATAACCGCATTTTAGTGGCTTTATTATCAACATAATATATATGTATCTTTGTTGAACATACATAGAATTTAAGTTTATTTTTATTAATTACAATTGTATCTGAAAAATTGAGTAAATGTTAATAACGGATCCATTTTTAGGCTTCTGCTCAAAAATATTTTTTAGAAATAAAATATCAAAAATCTACGATGTAAGTACAGTAGATTACGACTTACCGTGTCAAAATATTATATTGAAATTTTATTTGATATATTTTTTAAAAATTAAGTTGTACTTATAAAATGTAAACGAAACTAAACGCTTTATACAAGGATCATTCATAAAAGACAATTGACTCTATTAATCCGTAAATTTTGATTGATAGGTAGTCCTCAACATTTAAGTGTAATAATCGTCACAATATTTTAGTGTCTCATAAAATTATTCATTTCGGTAGGTACATATTGCCCTTTAAATCTGAAATATTAAAAGTCTAGAATGTAATTCTATCAACCAGAAACCAGTAAAGAAATTAATTCTAGATTTTATAGTTCGTATTCCATACAGACTGATGCGGTTCGAAATTTAGGAATAGGTCAGGGATTATAGCTAATATAGAAATCAAATCCAACATGCAGTCTGCAAGAAATACGGACTACAATTATAATTAATTTCTTTACCAATAAAATATCTACAGAACGACCACTTACCTATGTTTTACTTCGGTCATTCTCAGAGCGCGTTACGATTATTCAGCTTATAAGTTTCATGTTTTGATTTGTAAGAGTTATTCCTTTCGATAAATGTCACGTGCTTATTACGATTTTAAAAATTCATCTGTATAATGTAGAAGTGATAATTCCAAAATTACTACAGGAACAGTCTAGTTTTCCCAGGACTTATTCCTTTTAGTGCAGTCAATTGTAGAATTGGAGCATGAACGCGGTCTGTTTCACCAAGTTCACGGCATCCAGTTAGCTGTGAAACGTACACAAACCAATTAATCACTTGTCCAGATTATATGGATTGTAAAATTTATTCATGTCCTATATTCTTAAAATACTGAGTCAAAATAACAATTTTGTATGGTTACACCTTATAAGAAACTTTTCTAGAAAGTCTGTGAAACTCACCGCATATAAAGGGTCCACACATAGTGTCCCTAGTTCCATATTCTCATTTGATTTCAGTTTATATAGTGGCAGGTACATATATAGATTGGATAGCCTAATCGACGTCGCTTACGTTATGTAGTTCGTTCACTTCGTGCATCAGCCCACAAATTGTCACGTTAATAAATCATTGTTCACAGAAACAGATTAGGTTTGATATAACTTTTAGATCATCACGAATTTCATATCATGGTCCACATCATACACAGACAAGTTGTTTATAGAAGACCTGACCTGGAATTGTTGCCTACAGCTCTCAACGCGCAAGTGGACGTGTTCTCTGGCGTGTCTATATTTAAATCGGCATGTCAGTGATTCATTACTCTTCCGTCATCCTTCCGCGGCTTTGGATGTCAGGAGCTGGTCGTAACTCTGCGAGAGGTGAACGTTAAGGAAAAAATGTTGCCCACATTTTACCAAACATTTAAGTGGGCGATTAATATAAACAATAGTTTTGCATTATTTAATAACAGACTCACCAACACCTTACTTTCCTCCAGCGGACGGACAGTAGGCGCAGTGCCAGAGTGCGTCACCCGCACGGAAGAGCATGTTCAGGTCAAGTCAGGTCGGGCAGTATGCTCCACGGCTAGATAAGAGCAGGCATCTGGGCTCCAAACACAACAAAGTATACGAAAAAATCCGTCCGTAGACGGCCATATCGTTTCGTGACATTTCATAGGTTACATGATTACATTTCAGAAATTATGGCGCAATCTCCTAACGGTTACCTAGTGTGGGCTGACACCGGGACTTATTCATGTTCGCACGCCGTTTATCGCGTGTCGAGTGGGTCGTATGTCGTGGCGTGATACGCAGCGACCTCGACATGACAGCACGTAGCCTCCTCGATCAGCTCGCATACGTTCAGCGCGTCTCGCCTCCCCGCAACCGCCACGTTCTCGGAAGCGTTGACGATGACTCATGGAATAATACATTGTGGGTGAAATAACAATAGACAAAGAAGAAGTAAATGAAATTCGAAACACTTTTTTTAAAACTTCTTTTATTTTCATACTTAAACATATGTTACAATATTCTTATTCAATATGAATAAAACTCAATTTCCAATTTACTATTTTTCAACAGAGAACTGAAATCATTAACTATAATTAAAATTTATTTACAATTTGCTAAAAGGAATTAACTAAATAAATGCATGATACCGTTACAAACCCATTTTGTAGTAAGCAGCGACCACGCCCCAGCGGCAGCCAAGATGGCGGCCGTCGGATGCAGACCCACGCGAAACGCAATGGGACTGTAATTTAGAAAAACATCCTGCATATATCACAGATACAAAACGAAAAATCACTTTCCTATCACCCTACGCTAGCTATAGGTTTAACATTGTCTAATTCTTTAAAAAAACTATCGAGACCGCTGAGATCGTTCTTCCATAAATTATCTATTTTCTCCCGATGCTGCTTGGCCATTTCCTCTTCCTTATTGCACAATCCGAGATCAGCTTGCATTAGCGCCCACCTTCTAGCACGTTCTCTTTGTTTCGATATGAGCTCGTTCTCGGCGCGAGACAGTGAGTTACTCAAAATGGCGATTATTCGCAAATCACGCTTTCTCTTTGTTCTAGCATTTATTGATTTACATTTAACTTTACGAACCCAGTTAGATAGGGATTCTGCTTTACTTTCACAAAAGTCAACGACAGATTTTTCTTGAGCACTATAGCCCATTTTATATTATTTGGGCTATAGATATATTATGCGGGTGAGAATTGTACACACCTGAATCCAAACAGGCACTAATTGACTAGATGAACTTCTTTTCACTGCACAACACGTCTACACTTCACCACGTTGAGAATTTTATGAGAATGGCGCTTGACGTCATGGCCGCTTTATATAGCCGACTCCCAACTGCGCATTTCATGAAACAAAATGGCGGCTTATAGACGCATTTCGAGGGCGCAATGGCGTCGGTCGATAGCCGCGTTTCGGATACTCACTGTAACATAAAATAAATTGAATATATTTTTATATAGAAAAATGTACAGTATGAAATATGTAATGGAATTTTATAACAGCTTTGAAAAGTAATTCGCATGTGGTAATTTACGATGTTTGAATAATTTTAAGTCCCTATATAATTAAAACTACCTATTCTAATTAAAACTAAAATGAAAGATCAGCACAAGTCACATAAATAAAAGATAAAGTAAAGAGTCCAATCACTGCCTCTTGGAAGAGTCCCGTAAAGGCTATAATTTATAGAACGAATGTTAATAATTCATTAAACTAGCCATTAGCTATGTAAACTTTGCATAACCAATGCTTGCATTGCAGCTTTTGTTATTAAACCTATTAATTTTAGGAATATAGAAAATACTAAAATTATACCTAATTGAATAGTAGGTACAATAAAACCTTTAAAAACGAACTAGTTTAGCAATGATGGCTACTGATGAAGAGATTCTTGGAGATTAATTCTAGACCTTAACCTTTTCATCTAATTCAAAGATTTAATTGAATTAGATTAGATCAAAAATTTAATTGATATGTTCACGTAAACATTTAATAAGCTCATTTTATGACAGCGATAATTACATTAATAGAGTAGTATAAGCTTAAAATATCAATAACAAGCCAACAAAAACCATTGGCAATTTATAATATGTATTCATATATTTAAATTTATAAAGAATTGGTACATATTTCCGAACGCCATGCGGTTAGTTGTTTAGGAAGGGGGCAGGGAGAGGTGCACGACACGGGGGACACGGGGTGAGGAGGGGAGGATGTTGACGATCTGAGCCAAGCAAGGGGCCGCTAAGGGAGGCGATCGATATTTAAGAATTCCGAAGACTAGCTTTGCCTGCATCCATACATGTGTTATACTTTTATGGCTTTAGGTTTCGTTAATGATATCCTATGTTACGGTACAGTTATGTACGAAATGACTGAAAGGTTTCTCGTAAGGCAGCATAATAGCTACAGCTACCTATAATCTTATAGCTTCATATATCTTAATTTATTATGATTAATACTTTTTTAAGAAGTAGTAACTATTTACATCTGAGTTACACCCATTGTTACACCCTAGTTAGGTACCACAATTAGATACAAGACGTATTCCTATGTAGGTACCTACTTGTAGGTTCCTGTTCCTATCTTATTAATAAGATCTGAAAAGTGTAAATAGGCAGGTACTACTGCGAAGTGCCAATATTCTTTGGTATTTACCTAAAATGATTAACGAAACATACAAAACATATTAAGAAACATACAAAGATTAACGAAATAAGAAGAATAATAAAGGTGTTAATGATATTGATTGACTCAGCGACTACTCTGCGTCACGCATGTTAGGCGAGGTTGAGTCAGCCGATAAGTTTTATATGGATGGAATTTTCTGGGGATTTCCGTTACTTGATGCAAAGATATAAGGTTAATTTTTGTCTGGCCGCCTTATTCAATGACACGGTTAGAATGGAACGCTCACAGATGCAAGTGTGTGACGTAAGTCCCCCTCTACCGCTCCGGTCGCCAAGAAATATTCCGATAGCAGCTGCGACCTCCCCCCGCACCCTCCTTATAACGAAACGATTCCCCCGTTGTGGCGTTGTATTGTAATGTAAATCGACCTCATTTTGCCCTTAAATAAAACGACGCAAATAACGAACTTTCCCACACGGGATGTGTAGAAATAACACGAGGGGAAGTTGTAGCCGTTAGTATAATAATAACACGACTAGAACTGTTGAAGATTTTTTGTTCAACAGCGATATTTAACTTTAACGTCTTCATTTTACTTTTTTAATCATCACATACCTACCTACTTAATCTTATTTGTAATAAACTATCTAGGAAGATAGGTATGAAGAAGCCACGTTCGTCGTGTATCTCACATACAACTTTATCCTATGTTTCTGCACATCTGTATGTGCAGAAAAGAAGTTTTGGTTTAATAAGGATATTTAATGTATTATTGCCCTTACTGTATCTACTGTAAAGGCAATAGTACATACAAGATATTATATGAGACTCAATTGTCTCAAAACATGGATAAATAAGTACAATGGCTTATATTTTTATCGATCAATCTTCACTATCTCATTCACGTTCTCGGACTTCCTTGTAGTGCGTCATTACACTCATTTCGTAAATAATGAGTGTGCGTCATCGTATTTTGTTCTCTTCCAAGACTCGACACGTACCTATTTGTTTGCGTTACTAATTTTGAACAACGTTTAGAGCAAAAAATACCATGAAAACATTTTGTTTTACATAGATATAATTATAGATAATATCTAGATCACTGAATCTTATTCTATCAATAAGCCTTAGAATTTCTCAGTAATTTATCCACTAAAATGTCTTTTGGTAAGTATTGAAACTTGAGCTGACTGTTTCCCTGTTTTATAAAGAGTCCCTATGTATTATCCTACCTGGAATTTACCCGAGTGGAATTGGTTGGGCACAACTACCTGCACAAAACTCTTTGTTGTGCCTTACCTCAGGCTAAACAAAAGGATAAACCTCTGATAACATTTAAGCATTCTAATACAGCTGTTTTTCTTAGTAAACACACTTGAAACAGTTATTTTCTTAGAAAGCCATTACCTGGTAGTTAAGACACGTACTTTTGTTTCAAAGAGCTCTTACCATGAATTCTACCCAGATGTGCCGTGTTTAATCTTTACCTGCAAATAAATAACATTGAAGTGTCTGTTTGTGATTTCAAAATAACCACTTTTTACTCAATGCATATGAAAGTATACACGATACCTATATCAAAAATGCATTTTTTTGTCTGTCTGTTTGTCTGAGGTAATGTTCTAAACGACTGGACCGATTATGACGGGACTTTCACTGGAAGATAGCTGAAGGTCTAAGACGTAGTATAGGCTACTATAATTTTTGAAAAATGCATTAGCGCGATCTCCACGCGCTTGCGGGTCCCTTCGCGGGAGAGCAAAGTTTCAGTTATGTGTAAATATGTACCTATTCATTTTTATTTTTTAAACGCGGGTGCAACCGCGGGGAAAAGCTAGTACAACTATAGAATATCAATATTTGGAGACAAGCAGCTTAAACGCAAGATCTAATCTCTGTTTACATGGTCTATTCTATCCTATCAAAGTCAGCCATTGATTTCTCGGAGTCACCAGCATAGGTTTTAAGTTAATGTGAGGAGCGATGGTTTTTGTTTTATTAGAAGGGAGCAAAAGCCTCTCACGGCGAGGTAGAATTCCAATGTTTAAAAACATTTTTTAACCCCGGGTGCGGAGGACAGTCATTCGCTTTCATTTCAAATTTTAACAGAAGTTCTCTAAATTTCTTTCGACTTCACATACATTTGTTTATACACGTGCATATATGAGCCGAATCTTACAAAGCCACGTTATTTTTCTGCGATATTTAGCAAAATGTAAAGAAATTCACTCGTAATTTAAAATAGCACTGGAAGCCAATGTTTCGTGGCCCTCAGGTTACTGTGGACATCTAAAAATAACTCGTTTATTCACATGTGTTTTGGCGCCCGTCAACGCGTGTAAGACTTACCTATTAGGTGAGTTCAGTACAATACAATGCGCATGAAATATTCCTTTAATAGCCAAGATATCACTAAAGTGTTTAATATTTATATCCATAAGACTAGCAGATATGTCTTTAAAATAATTCTATTACAATTACTCATCTGAGCTTCTGTAAACATCATCTTTTAGGACATTACATTTGCAGCGATACCTTCGACCTATCTATTTTATATTTATCAGTCCCATATTAAAGATAGATTTGTATACCTATATGAGTAATAAGGCCAATTTTCTTTTTAAAAGCAACAATACTTCTAGGAATCGATTTGTATACTTGTATAGGTACTCTACTTATGACCATTTAATATACAGTAGAACGTAAAACCGTTTCACAGACGACATTTGCTAATTCTGTTACATAAAACTTGCGTTATTATGGTCAATATAAGCAAAGAGGGCCTAAGAGAAATGCTTAGGGACCGTGGAATCGAAACGAAACAGGTTCTGTGTGCATTGTGCATGTCAAAAGGAATAGGATACCCTCGTTTTCAATGTAGTGTTACGGCTTGTTCACACGAGGATATATTTTTTCATATTAACAACTAGCTTTTGCCCGCGGTTTTGCACGCATTAAATGACATAAACCTACCTATTGAATCCTTCTACTAATTAATAAAACCGTATCAAAATCCGTTGCGTACTTTTAAAGATGTAAGCATATAGTTATAAGGACAGACAGCGAAAGCAATTTTGTTTTATACTATGTATGTAGTAGTGTTGTAACGAATATTCGCATTCGCATTCGCATTCGCGAATATTCGCATAATTTTGAAT
>DWPV01001273.1:0-21621 GCA_018251915.1 Urbanus proteus proteus | reverse complement strand
AAGAACAGCTTCTAAAGTATTTTTTCTTTTAAAAGCTTGTAGCTTTTACATAGTTATAATGTTATTTATGTCATTATCTTGTACACAAAATAAATATTATTGGAGTGTCTGTTTGTGATTTCAAATAACATTTTTTTCTCAGTGCATATGAAAATACTCTCGATACCTATACCGAAAATGCATTTTTTCTATGTGTTTGGCTGAAGTAATCTTCTAAATGGCTGGACCGATTTTAACTGGACTTTCACTGGAAGATAGCCGAAAGTCTAAGGCGTAACATAGGTAGGCCACTTTATTTTTGGAAAAATACATTACCGCGCACCAAGCGCATGCAGCCGCCGTCGTGGGAGAGCGGGGCGTTACCTATGATTAGATATGTATTGCTTTCTACTTTTAACGCAGGTGAATCCGCGGGAATCAGCCAGTAAAGTATTATTACTTTAACTTTACGATTCATCGATTAACGACCAACCTCATATTAGAACATGAAATAAAGAGACAACTGGAATTGGTACGTGGGCGAGTCGAGGCGACTACCTGTATGAACAGCTGTGCCTACTTAACGTCACTGGCGTCAGTTCTTGCCAGTCATTGAGACACGTAAATTTTGTTTTTCGGGTAGTAAATTTTTTGAAAAACTTTGTAAACATGCTTCGTAATTTGTTAATCAAATCTGGTTCAATAATGCTGGCAAAAAGTTCATAATAAATTGCATAAAAACAGCAAGAGGGTAAGAAACTCTACGTAATACCACGCTACTTTAATATTTAGAGGAGACGAGAAACAAAACTATTTGAAATAGAAAACAGGTGTGCGCGGAATATCTGCATTATATTAAAAGTGCGTGGGACACCGACGCACTGACTGGAATCCAGTTTTTTATTTGTAACTAGCTGATCCTGCGGTTTCACCCGCGTTTACAAATTAAAAATGAATACATATTTAAACATAATTGAAATCCCGCTCTCCCGCGACGGGGCCCGCATGCCCGGTCTAGTTAACAGCGTTCCAACTTAGTCCTCAGGGATAGCAACGCATCTGTAGTCCACCTTAGGTACGACTGTCATCTTATCTGAAGAATGAATGATTGAAACGTCTTACCCTCCGGGTCTTACATGCTGCCTCAATGTTAGCACTTATAAGGGCAAGGAATTTCGGGTCTCTAGGATACCCACTTCGCCCGTGCAGTTCTCAGGTGGTCGAATACCCCCCGGGTAATTAACATTTATACATAATGCTTCAGTGTTAATTAAAACACTGTAATATAATGTACAAGTGTAAAAGATATAATAATCATCTCCCACTGTTCAGTGGGTGGTTTGGTACTTCAAGCGTTGTTACAGAACTGACGCTCGGCCTCCTGATGGTCGGTGGTCGCCAGGCTCTTATCTGGGGTTGATTATTAATAGATGTCCATGGCGGTGGCCTCTTACCATCAATGGGGCTGCATGCTCGTTTATTACTATCATAATATAAAAAGAGAAAAACAACAAAATGACGGCATTGTTTAGAAAGTTTAAAAATGCGACGGTCTCGGCGATTGCATTGTCGTGTACAAACAAAAGGTATGAATACCCAGTTAATGTGAAAATACCCTCCAGCCCGCGCAATATGAGCCAAGTGTCAGATGTCATGAATGAGAGTATGCAATAATGCAGGATGCAATTATCCTTTGACATTGAAGTTTCGGTAGTATATAATTTATACAGTTCCCTTTATCAAGTGACTCATTATAAATATGTATTACAATTATGCAATTATTATAGAAAACTAGCTGTTTTACCCGCGTTAAAAAAGTAAAAAAGAATACATGTTTAACCATAAACGTCATCCCGCTCCACCGCGACGATGTATAATTTTTAACAAAATTCGCGAAAGATGTTTCAATACACGAAAATGCCGCGACGTGGAGCATGAAGTAAAAAAAATAAAAAAGTGGGAGGGGTCGAACCTCCCCCCAACCCCCACCCCTCTAGTGTCTAAATACAAAGTTTCACTGTTACAGCTTTAAAAATGACGAATTTCTGTCATGCATGTCAGAATGCATGTCAGAATTCTTCAACACCTCTTACAGTATGTGTCAATTTTAACGTTTTTAACCATTGCTATTACCCGAAAAGATAACATGCCATGCGTAAAATGGAAGCATGCATGAAAAAGCCACAACTTTCAACCTTCACGTGACGTGCTTAATTTATAAATGACACTAGGGCTAGCCAATTGTCAAAGTGTGATTTCATGCGTAAAGAAACAATACTGAAAATTGTATGTAACTAATACCGTTTTTCATTTCTTTCCTTTTCCTTATTAAAAATGAAATTCTATGCTACTAAAAATTTATTGGACAGGAGAATGAAATTGAATACATAATGAAATAATACTCGATGCGAAATACATTTTACGTTCAGGACAAACAAACAATATGAGATCAAACATCGAGCACTTTTTCAATCAGAATTAGGTCATACCTATTTTTGTTAATCAATTTCCTCTCGCGGTTTCGCCCGTATGTGCTGTTGAATTGTTTCAAATGAAAGTATATATTCCTATTTACAAAAATACCGTTTATTTGTATATCATAAGGTACCGTATATCACTTGTATTACGATAACATGGATATAATTTTTGCAATGTGACATTTCATGTTATTAGCATTACAGTGTATGACAGACATGACAGTATTTAAGTATAGTTTCAATGGATTTTAAGATCTTAACCGTAACGAACGATACATCCATTCATACTTTCAGCAAAAGCTTAACGATTCATTATTTTCTAGTGCTCAAATGATAACAAAACGCTTCATAACAACGCGCCAATAACTGCTCTTGTTTAAGTTGGAGTCAATTTCTCAATGGCTCCCTTTTGCATAATCCCGCCCGAGTTGAGGACGGCACGACTCGTAAGTTTTGCATAAAACAATACTAGAATGTATTATAAAAGTCAGAAATTATAGCACCCTTGCCACAATACCGCGGTTTTTAGTTTGTGTACCATTCTAATAATATTATTGAAAAAACCGTACTGCTTGTAATTATACAGATAGTTAACCGAAAAACAAAATAAAAACACTTGGCTTCCTAAATAAAATATTTACATTAAATCCCCCTCTGACTATGAAAGGAGACCCGTGCCCAGAAGTGGGACAATAATGGGTTACGACGAATGTTTTGTTTTTGTTATAATGCTGCCTAAAACAACTGAAAGGTTAAAACGAGTACGTACTCGTAGACAAGTACAAGTAACTACGTGTTACAGGCGATGACAAACGTAGTTTTGGTGGTATTTTCTGTTATTTTTTGTTTATTGTTATTTAGTTAGTTTAGTTATAAACCTACCCATGTTCTTGCAAAATAAAATATTTGAATTTGAATCATATTGTTGACTTGTTGTTTGCGTTTATTGCCTAACGTACTTTATCCTTCTTCTGACGCAGTAAAGTAAACAGAAACCATATTTTTTTTTGGCAATTTTTACTTGCCCCGGGCAGCCCAAAGCTGTAGTATATAAAAGAAATGTACGTACTTATAACATACGCTCAAAAACAACACCCTCTTCCTAAAGAAGTCGGGTAAAATTGTTGCCTAGATGTGATAGGTTGCTACATAAAAATGCCATTTAACTTATGTAAATTTCGACTGAAATTTCGACTTATGTAAATTTCACTGTGATATCTATTATCATAATTCTGTATAGTTATTTGGTAACTTTGTATGTACTTAATAGTGACGGAACACATAAGGCTCTGTATATTTTTCAGTAGATTTTGGCATAAACCGAAACGCCTTGTCGTATCTCGATATAATTCATTTACATAATATTCGCCTCCAACAAAATTGCTATCATCAAATGGATCCGTTCCGCTTGTCTCCGTTTTTACCACACGGGAATACGTTTCGGGGATTTGATTAGAATTGAACAATATTGAAATGAGATTTATTTCCTGATTCTTATAGTAGGTAACTGTGTTTTAAACTGTGTTTTAAAACAATAAATTTAAACAATTCTTATTTTATAAATCAATAAACGGCATTTTGTCTACATGACGCAAATTATAATATTCAGGTAACCTCGCTTTTAAACAAGTGTAGAGTGGTTTGAAAATTTCTTCAACATCGCGCGTCATCTAAGCATAACTATTCTCTTTTATTCTCAGAAGAATTTATTTTCTCTTTTATTCTATTTATAGAGAGAATTGTCAATTAGTCGCATACAAAAGTATGTATTTGTAAATATTGTCAAACAATAAGACTCAAGTGGAACAAAGCAAATCACGCACAAGAAGCGTGGTTTTTAATGAGAGTTAGAAAATACATTTATTAATTTTAATTTTATTTAATTAAAATGTAAAGTGAGTAATCAGCCTCCTACGGTAATTTTGCTTATTACTAAATTAAAATATTAACCGTATGTATTAAATTGATGTTTGAGTCAATTGTGGCATCCTAATCCATATGTGGCATAGTAATGATTCACAATATGTTAAATGAAGTTTAGATTTATTACTAACACAGAATATAAGTATAGTATATATAATTTTAATACATGAGTCGTTACTCAAAGTAAAAAAGTTTATTATTTATCATATGTTTAATACAGATACATTTTACAAAGTAGAAAAATAACAGCGCTATTCATTTGTTGTTTTGGTATATTAGGAACTTATAATTTTTATCTTATTTTATTCAGACACAATAAGTCATGTATTAAAGTAGATCTTAGGATATTATAACATCACGAGTTGCTGTGCCAACAAAATATTATTTTAAATTGACAGCAATATTTTATGTGCCACTGCTGGGCTGGGCGAAGTCTTCACCACGATACTTCAATGCATAAGTAGTCGAAAATCATGTTATATAAATAAAACCACTTGTACTTCTCAAAATGAGCATGATGATTATCTTTCTTAGTTAATAAAATATTTAAAAATTGTTATAATTACTCGGTCTAATGCCTTTTCAAACAAAATAAATATATTTATTTCTTAACTGTTAAGCAAATATACAATTTTGGTACTTATGACAGGAATAAGAAAAAAATGCATATTTAATATAATTTAAATGCAAAAAAACGCAGCACTCATTTGTACAAAATCAGGTTTTATAAATTTTATAAACATGTATAAAGTTTGACCTCTACTTATAATCAAGATATAATTAGGTAACCTATTTACAAATATAGAGAGAAATATATTTACAAACACCTATATACTTAGTAACATACATACTGTAAAGCTAGTATTACTGGCATACTTACAAATACCACCTTCTGAATTATAATATTCATCACTGGCAATTTTGGCACAAAATTCTATATTCAGCCCTTACTATTATCCGAAATTAAATTTAAAAGGAAATCCTATGCCCGATGGCTTAGCATACACTTTGCTTAGAGAGTCCAAAATTTTATCGTTTAAGTTCGAATTTACATCAACCGCCCAAAGATAATCCAAGTGATTGAATTCCGGGTCCGGAATTAAATACATTTCCGGTTTGTTGGGCAAACTCTCACTTAACATTCTCACATCAGTTTCACTTGATAACAAATCGTTGTTTGCCCAAAATAGTGTTAATGGCAATGTTACTTTACTCAGATCGTATTCCGGAGGGACATCGGAGTCGTACATCTTTCGATTGTTCGATCCGTAATCGAACTGCTGGAACTTCCCGCCTGCTACCACTTCCTGGGCAAAGTGCACTACAGTCTTCCACGAAGTGCCCGTTCCCAAATTCGATAGGAATGCTGGCAGCAGCTTTTCATTCAACTGCTTTTCGTTGTAGCCACAGATATAGAAAACTATGTTTTTGCAAACAAAAACATCAATATTTTCAACGTTGCACCCGTTAGATAATTTACCTAGCGCTGAATTCTTCGGGATGAACTCATGAGACCCGTACATCATATCCATATAAGCGACGTTACTCGCCAACGGTGCCAGCGACTTCAAAGGAGATTTTAAATCCGTAAAAAACGCAACAGGAGCGAGAGCAAATCCTGCTGCCAAAATATTATTATATTCCGGTCTCAGGGTCAACATAGCGAAGAGTATCGTCGTTCCCATGGAGTGGCCTATATACGTTATCTTAGTTCCTTCACCTTTAATCTTCATTATGTGATCAATTACGGCGGGAAGGTCGTGGAGAGCTGCATCGTGCCAAGAAAAATTCCAATACGCTTTAGTGTTAGTTTTCAGCCACGCGTGCTCCCTTGAAAACCGATTTCCTCTCATGTTGGACATCCACACGTCGTAACCTGCATCCGATAGAACATACGCTAAGGCTTTTCCTGGACCGTTGAGGATCCAGTCAGCTGAACTGGCGAAAAGTCCGTGTTGCAGAAGCACTGTTTTAGGAGAGACGGCTCCACCTTTAGAATGTGGTATTCTGTGAATATTCAGCAAGTAGCCTTCAGACATGACCGTGTGGGTCTCGCACGTGTATCCGTTGCGTGTTATTATTCCGGGAACGGAAAGAACAACATCGGGATTTTCCATCCGCGACGCTAAATCATCGGTGGGTACGAACGACCAGGAATCAGTCACTTTCCTGCCGCTCTCCTTAACTTTCTCGACATAATTGTTCACGTCCGAAGCGATTTTCTTTTGTTGAGTGTCGAAATACGTGTTTACTGAGTCCTTCATTTTGACCGCTTCCCCGTAGCTGTCGTTAATGGCTTTTTCCACGCGGCTCTTCTGTTCGTCAAAGAACGCCTTCATATTGTCAGATTGGTTTTTAAAAAAGGTCTGAATACTGTTTGCTTCGTCCATAAAGAACCACTTTGTTTCCAACGCGTGAACGAAACGGTGTGTAGCGGCGCACGCGGCGAGAATGACGAACAATACGTTCATAGTTGGAGTATTGGATCTAGACTGGCCTTGAGACGCCTCGCATGCTGTGTTATTGCGTTACTCCGCTCCGGGGTCAGCTGAACGTATGCAGATAATACCTAAACATTTGGCGTGTTATCACAATTAACTAGAAGTATATCATAACAAAACAAAAATATGGGTCGCGGAAAATAATTAACAAGTTTTTTTACCTAAATATTTTTCCTGTTTTGTATTTAGTGCGTGGGTAGGAGGTAGGTAGCTACTAATGTTATTTTGTTTTAAGTTCTGCGTTTGGTGCATATCCTCTTCAAAGTACCTTATCTACCTTACCTACCTTTTACCTTAAGTTCCAACTTAAACACGTTTTACCCAAATAAATTTTACAACACTTAATATTTTGATCCAAGCGCTGTCGTATCGGGAGACCGCTAAAATCTCGCGATTAGTTACGTTTTCAAAAAATAAAACAATCGGTTCATCTGTTTTGAAGCTGCACCTCCATAATATAGATACACACACATACACGTCAAATTTCACCCTCTTTACGTCGGGAGTTAGAAACGAATAATTCTACTTTTAAAAGTAGGTATTCGATAAGAGGCGATTATTTACGACTATAATATAGAATCTATATCATTGGTACCATTAAAAAAACTACTTTGGTACCTACTCACACTATAATTTCCCTTCCATTAAACCGGCTGGTTCCTATATCAGCATAAAAAGCCACTAAATTGATTAATATTTAATAATGATGCTAGATAATACTACAGATACCTACATCTATACTCTATGCTAATATTATAAAGAGGAAAGATTTAATTGTTTATTTGTTTGAATTGAATAGCTTCTGAAACTACTGGACCGATTATAAAAATTCTTTCACCAATTTAAAGATACATCTTTACTTAGTGCTATAGGCTATATTTTATCAAAATTCGTATTCTTCATGTAAACTTTCTTTAACGCGGGTGAAACCGCGGGAACCAGCTCGTACGTAATATAGGTCCAGAAATTAAACATTTATAATTAAAAAATATTATATTTTATCTAATAATATGAATAATTAATGTATAAGGTTATCAGTTCACAGTTCATTCCTACGTCAATCGTTATATTTCACAATAAATTTAATCAGAAGGTATTCCAAACACCACACAATGATAGGTTGTTGATGTTACAATGTGTGAATCATTTATATAAAACAGCTTCGGACTTTGAACAAACAACAACATGTCGACAGTTCGGCACTATAATACTAAAGTACTCGTAAAACTAAATTACGTAACTCATAAATATATTCTTAAAATAAATAGGTTACTAATAGGTACCTACCAGTGAGAAGTTTTTTTTCGCTAAGTCGGGATTTTGTAACATTTTGAGTGAAAAAAGCGGGATTCTTGTGTCGAAACCCGGACCTAGTATGTAGGATAAGTCCGGCGAAAAAAAGGTAGCTCAGTCTTAATATCTGTATTTTTCATTGCTGGAATTCGACGACAAAACAAGGTCGTTCACGCTTTTTAAGTTCCTGAAAAAGCGGGACCAAGACAGCCACGCGCGGGACACTCCGTTTTGGTTTAAAAATGGGACAGTCCCGCCAAAATTGGGACATCTCGCAACGCTGCTACCTACCTGCTTTAGTCACGATAAGGACATGACACTAAACATTTAATTAATTTAAATGTAGTTTTAGTAAACCAATTCAGTCATTGATCTATTCAATTAAATTTTTGACGACCTCCGTGGCGATGCAGTCACCATACCGGTCTGACACGCAATGGGTTCCAGATTCGATCCCTGGCGAAACAAGTATTATATATGCTATCACACATTATCGTTATCGCCCAGGGTTGACGGACAGAGATTGCATGGAGAATGCCATCAGGCATTGAGTTCTAGTAACCCATACCTAGTTTAAATTTAAAAGAATAAATGAATAAAAATAAAATAAAAAACAAACTGTATTAATTGAATTAAATGCACAAACTGACAAACTGACTATATCCATAGAAGCAGCTGCATGGACCAAAATAGCTCGATATTTGGCACGATTCACTTTTCATGTATGTACCGGATATATATATTTTGATTCCTGCGTTGATGTATTGGATCTTTAAAATAATATAGGTATTTACATAATATATAAACATAATATGTTGCTATTGCACTGCTGACGAACTTCCTCCTGAGGTATTCCCGGTGCGCTATGACAAGGGGCTCTTCAAGAAAGGGGCATCCTTCGAAGCCGGCAATACTCTGGCGTTGTAAATATCCATCGGCGACAGTGACTACTTTTCATCAGGTAGGCCGTCTGCCTTATCGTTAGGATGAAATATTTAAAAAATTCATTACACGCGTGTAACTTTGTTTAAAAATATTTGTCTTCGTTTAAAATCTCCTACATAAGTTATCTCAGTATTGCAATTTTGCAATGAAGATTGTGGAACTTCCTTCCGAACGGGGATCCCCTACTGCCCACATACCTACTTACCTATATTGGTGTTTATTACTTACCGACCTACCTAATATATGTATGTTCATTCGAGTCGAACGTAGAAAACATTATTTATCATCAACATTATGCTCCCAATGAATTGTTTATAAAAAGCTAACCAAACCCAAATCAATTATCTTTTCCTTCTCCCTAAAATCATTCATCACCCAATCCTAGCATGGAATTAAAGGATTTAATTCAATGTGAAAATGAGTCCCAATGTCCGTTTTTATCCACACGTCCGAGCCATGCGGGTATCAATAAAAATCCTATTACAAAGAAGGTTTTTGTCCTTTGACACGCAGGGACCGTGTGATTCGTCGTTTGATCTTACAGTCTGACGCTCATACTCGTTAACTTGTACAAAAACACCAATTACGATTCTGGGATTTCATTTCACTCTTAACGGCCAACACTGATTATGAGGGCGTAACGCGCACTAAATAAAGCCTACATAGCAATACCTACGCACAAATCGTAATATTTATCAACTCCTATTCATCGTTAAGGCTGTCATTACTGTCCCACTGCTGGGTCTCCTCTCAGGATAAAACACATTTTATGAGCAGTTCGATAGAAGGGTTCAAGGGGGAAAATGAGCAATAAGGTAACGGATTGAGTATTGGAGTATTTAGTGAATTTTAAATGATATTGAGTAGGTACTTAGTATTGGTTTGGTAATTGACAATATTGAAGTAAAATATCACTTTCAAATACGTTGTTTATCGCGAATAAATGATGTCGTTGAACTGCTATAAGTATTGAGTCGATCCCTTAACACAAAGTGTTCGTAAGATTACTTTTGCTACCAACGAAAACGCGTTGTGTTTGTTACCGACTTACTCGGATTTATCTGAGCCGACTTATTATATCGTCGTAATCAAATATAGTTCTCGATTACACACGCCGGCACAATACATCCTAGTCAAGTTTATTTTTTATAACATGTGAGTAGCATACGAGCAAGCAATCCGTCTGATAGTAAGTGGCCACTGCCGCCCATAGACATTTCCATAGCCGGATTAACCATAAGGCAAAGTAGGCAATTGCCTAGGGGCCCACGTCCAAAAGGGGCCCAAACACAGTGACATCCATAAAAAATACGGCGGAATTAAGAACCTCCTCCTTTTTTGAAGTCGGTTAAAAAGGCAAAGGGCCCTGAGTATCGACATACCTAGGGCCTCTTACAGGGTTAATCCGGCTCTGAGGTTGCAGATAAAATGTGGTGATAATAATGTAACTATAACTGCTCCTATCAGACTTTACAATAGATTATGGAAGTACCCTTTATGAATAGGATCTTAATCGATCAATTCGTTCAGACATTGCACGATCGTTAATATGAATGTTATAATAATATATTTGTATAGTATATGTCTATACATAATGTAATATTAGGAGGAAATATGACGCTTTGACGCTTTCTACACTCATAGCCCGATAGTAAAATTTTCGCCTGTGGCATGCGTGCCATGGACACAAAGACGAATACACAAACACCCAGACCTAGAATAAAAATCTTAATCCTTCAATCAGATGTCTGTCTAGCCGGGAATCGAACCCGGGACCTCGCGCACCTGTCCAGTAAAGCAACTGATCCTCTACACGAGTCGTTGGGAATGATGTACGAGTATATTCGTAATAGCTATTTTCTTCTCGTTTTCGCTATGTTTTTCCCATTTGCCATTATCGTTTATCTGACCCTTAATAAAGCTTTAGCAAGTGGAATACCCCTGAGTTAAGGGATCATGATACGAATACCCCGAAGGATACTTTTGTGGATCGAATTAACTGAATTGTATTAAGAAAATACTATCTTAGAGCCGGTTTTGTGTAATGTTATGTTAAGTATATGTTACAATGAATGGTTTGTGTTTATTAACTTTTGTAACTTTGTGTTTAATTTTAGGATCCAGTAAAAGTATTATTTTGATTTTATTTTTAGTCTATTAGAAAAAAATACTTAGTTGTTTTTATTTTCCTTTTTTTTGATAAAAAGTGATAAACATGTGTCCTTAACTAATAAATAAATGTTGGAAAATTTTGTTATGTGGGATTTTTACCGCACTAAAACCGTCCCGGGTTCGTCGGCCGTCTTCAGCGCTCCGAAGAGGACCCCGTGATCTCATCATGAAGAGGAGTCCTCTGAGCATGTTGTCCCATCGGGTTTTGCATCGGGCGAGCGCTGCTCTCGCCGCACCGTCAGGTGCACGACGGTATGCGACCACACATACCGCCGTCCTTCCTGAGGTCACTGGATGGACGGGTAGAGCTCCCGCTCTAGCCGCCCACAACCCCGAAACCCCACCTACACCTACCTTTTTTTTGTTTACGAGGAGAAAACCTTTAGAAGGGACCCGACGCCTTGGGAGCGACGTCAAGTTATGTGGGATTTTTACCGCACTAAAACCCCCCCAGTGGCCGTCCTCAGCGCTGTGAAGTGGACCCCAGGTTCTCCATTGGGACCTACACCTACCTTGCGCTCTGTGTTACATACTCTAACCTTGCGCTCGTATAGTTAACACTACTAAAAAAACAAATGTCCTCAATAAAGTTACGGATAAATACAATATTAACCAACATTTGATTTTAAAATATAATGCTTAAAAAACCGACTTCAATGACTTCCTGATTCACAAGGTTGTCGCTTTAGAAGTATTTCCCGGTTCGTAGAAACTCAATAGCCCTGAGCCTTTGAAATGGGATAAGGATTACTTTCATACCGTTTCCCTTTTCAGCCGTTCCCACTGATCGTACCACAGATCCCGAACGAGTGGTTTAAATGGGGATATTTGGCTTTAAAAAGTTAATAAAATTTATTCAATTGTGTGGCCACTGAATATGTTTAAATGCTAGTCGTTAAAATGCTAATAGCTGAATCCGCATGATATAACAACTACAGAAATAATTATATACTTCGGGCTTTGAACCAGAAACGCTCCATATTAACCCAATATTTGTTTTGTATAAGTATTTTAAACTTATTTTTTTGTATAATGAGGGTGTGACGTAACTCCAGCTCCACTATATATAACATAATTATAAGTACCATTTGTAATATTACATTATTGTACAACCATTTTTTAAAAGATGCAGTTTTGTACACGTATGGAGTTTCTTGCGCCGCCTCTTCTCCATAACGAATAAACCTTCCGAAGCAGTGGTAGAGTTATAACGTTCAAAAAGTGTTCAATATGAATTAACTTTGAATAAATGAGATTTGAATTATTTTATCGCTTTATTCACTACAAAAGTCCAATAAATTAAATGTACAACCAACTACAGTAGTATTGCCGTGTTTAAAGAATAGATATCTGCTCGCCTTTTAATATTAAATTGTTACATAATAATTTAGAAGATATACCTATAAAGTCTCATGTTATGGCTCAGATAAAAAAGTTAGGTAGATCTATTATTCCTAACAAAAAAATGAAGCCATTTTAAAAATGGTCGGGTTATAAAAGTGATTATGTGAGCGTAAATAAACTAAAGAAACTACGCTAGTTTGCCGTAAGTGTGTGCGTATAAATACATGAAAGTAAGGTGGTTTTTTGGCTACACTCAAATACAAGGCAGTGAGTAATCGGCCTATTTTATTTATCTGAGTGTTATGGCTACAAAATCTCACATTAATTTCATGCTTTTTCCACATTCCCCGAATGAAAAATACAATTAAGCTTTATCTTTAATAAACTTAGAAACACAAGTTAACGTAATTCACAACTTATCTTCATTATATTAACTACTAGCATTTACCCGCGGTTTCGCACGCGTTAAATTACATATATATATAAATCTTCCTCTTCAAAAGTTAGAGTGCTATTAAAAAAACCGCATCAAAATCCGTTGCGTAGATTTAAATATTTAAGCATACATAGGGATATAGGGACAGAGAAAACGACTTTATTTTATACTATGTAATGATGATAACTTCATACATAGTGTACTAGTAGGAGCCGCCTCCTTGATATTACATTTATGTAACATTCTATTAAGTTACATTCAGGTCATATACCGCGACTAATAATTCACAGCTGCCACGTCTATGCCTCGCTTGAGTAGACTCCAGTTCACAGTTAATATTGATAGCGATAGACTGTCTATGATGAATGCCATTTCGTAGTGTAACTTTAGTTAATATCTATGTATACAGGGTGTAACATGATCACAGAATAATCCGTGGCAGTGAGGTAGAGGAATGTTGCAGTGTTAAATAATCATAAATGCCAGCAGTTTTTAAGATAGTTTCCAGAAAAAAAATACCTGTAAAGTTTTTTCTTAAATTCGCTTCAAAGTCAGTGATAACATTTTCTTTTCAGAGAAAAAAATCAAAGATATTTTTTTCTCAGAATTATAATTAGTCACGATTATAGTAATTGTGCTTATAAGAAAGGCCTATTAATCAGCTAGTTTAAAAAAAATCGTGATCGTAACTCACATAGTTTAGCAAATTTTTAAAACTTTAGACTAAAATCGAGGTTTTTTTAAAAAAAGTCACAAATAAGTTGGGAACCGTGTTACACCCTGTATAGCTCATTTTAAAAGTATACCACGTTGGTAGCTTGTTGTTTTTTTCTTGTTGTTTTTGTTGTAGCCGTACCGTAGCGTAGGATATTTTTGTAAAATATTAAAATATACTACTACTAGGCTATAATATGTCCTGAATATCATACTATTTCCGAATTAAAAAGTAGCTTGTAATTTATTCCAGACCAGAATATACCAAAAATCTTTACTGGGCGTTTTGCAGATATAGTATCAAACATCCCACCATCTTCACAAACCTTTATAGAAGTAAGATTGACTCAAAAACCATAATAACTGAAAATAAATGTATGTGCATACCGCAAACATACGCAGATATGTAAAGATTTAAGTGATAAATAAAGTAGGTAAATCTATCATTCCTAACAAAAAATGACGCCATTTTTAAAATGGTCGGGCTATAAAAGTGATTACGTGAGGGTAAATATATAAAGCTGCTGACATGAAACCACGCTAGTTTTGTGTAAGTTTGTGCGTATAAATACATGAAAGTATCGTGGTTTTTTTGGCTTCACTGAAATACAAGGCGGTGAGTAATCTACCTGTTTTATTTATCTGAGGTCTGTATTAAATCTTTCCAATGACGTCGTAGTCACGCGTCGAATCGATTTTGCAACGGAGCGAGGTTAAGCAAAAGGAAACTTTTATGCTATTTTTAAATAGTTCTTTTTCTAAAAGGTGGTAAAGCGTTTTGTAGCTAAACTGTAATTACGGCCTCAAAACACGCCTAGAACTTCAGCACAGTTAATAAAAGTTTTAATTAACTATTTAAAAGATTTTATAAAGAGAGAGCTGGTACGGGTTTTATTTTTTTTATCTAGAAAAACTACAAAAAATATGTTAATACTACGATTAACTAATTTTAATCACGCTATATTTAATTCATTCATTCTATTGTGGGGTAATTTCGCCAAAATCGGTTATCAAAATTTAAATGAAGTAATTTTATTTAGAATAGCTTTTATAAAAGATAATTTGATGAAAGAGTCCATACGATCTTTTTGTAAAAATAAAATCATACGGACCATTCCTGATATCATAATTCTTATAATTGACATTATAATTTCTTGATATCACGTGTATCTCACTAATATGATGAGTGAGTACAGTGAATACACTGAGTACAGTGAATGATGATATAAAGCATAAATTCTGATATACGAAAATATATGCGATACGTGTGAAAATTTTAGTGAACAAAGCACAAAGACATTCGTACGCGTGACACGTCACGTCACGTGTAATGAAATTTGTGGTATCTTCTTCAAAGTGACAGAACAACGGAAATGGATCCAGTCGTTCATATATCAAGGAATGAGGAATTTGCATTATTATAATATATCGTTTTAAGATCCTAATAAATGCGAATATAATTATTTGTTCATTTCTTTGTTGGTTTGAAACGCCTTCACGCTTTAACTACTCAACCGATCGTTATAAAATTTTACACACACATTGCTAGGGGTGCAGTATAGGACATAGAATACCTTTCATTCAGAAAAAAGATACTTCTTTAATTTTTAATTTAGGGCAGAAATAATATAAACATATTTGTAGGTAAAACAATTTGCTTCAAATTATGACTTTACAATTTTTTGTAAGACGCATAGTTTCCGAGATATCGCGAAAAAATTGTTTTCATTCCTTTTTCCAAGATAGCTGCCGGGAACAAGGGTGGTAAGACTTGAGGTTAAGCTTCTATTAACCCCCATACATATCACAATAAAAATTGCGTCCTCTAAAAATGCAAAGCTCATGTAACATTTCAATTGACTAAAGATAAAAAATATATATTACCGTTTTATTTATTTCTCTTTCTAATTCATCTCTATAACTTTATGACAAATTTTGTTCTATGATTTCTTAAGAGATGTCTACGAATAAATTTAAACTCTTGAAAAAATAATTTATTCCTTACTTTTGCTGCTTAACCAAACTTGGAAATTAATCAGTCCACATTTCATTCCTTAAAGTTTACTTTCTACTAAGTTGATTAAGAAAACTGAATTTTTGATAGTTTATACAAAATCGTGTTTAATAAAGATTACATAGCTAAAAAGAAATAAATTGCGTTTAATTAAATTTACATAGCTCGAAAATCTTAAACGAGTTTATACAGAATTTGATTTCAAACTTTGCTCTACAAATCTGGTTTTAATTGCTCCGTAAGTCGACCGTATATTTATACGCGGTAAACAGAGTGTGAGACATCGGTGCAATATATGACCTAAATGTAAGCTAACCTGCTGGATAAATAACTTGTTCGACTAAGATACGAGATTAGATGAAAGAGATCAACATTAAGTGTTTGAATTTCTGCCTTATAACAGCAACGTTCAGTGCTGCTGTGTTCTGATTTAAAAGGTATGGTAAGAGAGACATACTTATTCGAGGCGTTCCAACTTAGTCCTCAATGGTAGCAACGACCTTAGGTAGAATAGAAATAAGTCCATATGAGAATGTCCATAGGCGATGGTAACGCTAGCCATCATGTAGGCTGCTCGTTAGCTACTGCCATAAAATAAAAAAATGAAATTCATAACATTTATGTTAACCGAAGTTGTGGTGATATGTTAAAGGTAAACATATTTTCAATTAAAATATTTATTACTGTGGAAGTTCATCTGTTCGTAAGTGGGCACTGGCCCTCATGAACACCTGTGATCAAGCCCAGATAAGATTAGAATCTTACTTAAAGTCAAATACAGATGCTTTGATAAATTAGTGAAAATTGGGAGTTAAATTTTAACAGCGCGTTACATTGAGGGACGTCGGGTGTCACGCTGGATAACGTCAAGCGTCACGTTAGTTAACGTTGCGCGTTATGCTACTGACCCAAAAATGTACACATACATAAACCGATCTGTATTCCACTGTTTAATTAAATAATAATGCTAATAATTACATAAGTTTTATAAAATAATATTTAAATCTAAACAAATAATTTTATTTCATAAAATAATATTTACATATTACCTAGTATTTTGTTAAAAAGTACGTTCTTAAATAAGTTTTAGTTCTGTCATATAATCAGCATATTTTGTACGCATCTTTTTATCTAATCTAAGTAATTAGTGAACATATAACCTGCATTCCACACACTATTATTATGTATGTATGTATATGTTTGATTATATATATTATGTACAAAAAGTACTCAATAACATACAAAAAATTAGGACAATTTAAAATCGTACACACATACAGAAAGACTCCTGAGGCGTAAGATTAGTTCCTTAAGCAAGTCAAGCATAAAAAAGCATACCTCAAAAACCTTATCTTATTAAGTAAACATTATCTTATGTGGGTACTTAAACTTAGTGAAATCAGATCTAAAAACCTTTTGCCTCGTCCATTGAATTCACATATTATCCTTTGCGACCTAACCTCATAACATCTCACTTACGTGGCCTTTGAAAAGGACATCTTCCCGCGATCAAAGGAACTGTAAGTCTTTTGGCCTTTTGAAATGATAGAGTCACGATTTGGTCGAAAATTTTTCTTTTGCTATTTTATATTTATGAGACAATCTTTACGTTTGTCGGAAATAGTTCAAATAGTCTTTTTAGGTACGACAAATTATTGGTATTATGAAGTATCGACAAAATAATCTCAATATCGTATCGATAAAATACATACGGTATCTGGGAGTATCTTTATATCACGAAGGGAAAACCTTCAAATGGTACCTCATGCTTTGGGAATGACGTTAGGTTATGTGGGATTTTTACCGCACTAAAACCCCCCGGCAGTCCTCAGCACTCGAAAAGTGGAGGACTCCTGGAACTCCATTGTACCTCCGCTGAAGTCCTAGAAGCGCGATGCCCCTTATGGGCTCTCTGACCCGGTGAGTATTTGCTCAAACCACCGTTGCTGTTTACGACTGTCCTTTCCGGGGTCGGTGGCGGGGTGGTTCGAGCTCCCACTCTTGTCGCCCGCAACCCCAGAATCTGTGCGTATCTATGATTAATTCTGGTTATTTAATTATAAACTATTTAAAAATTCCTTCTTCTTCTTTAAGATATTTTTATTATTGCTAGTGTAAATAAGTCTCGTGAGTGAAAGTCCTGAAATTTCCGGTGCAAACAGCAATTCAGGTCATCGCAAAAACTTAATTAAACCAGCGAACAACAGCTGGGGTCTGGCTAGGAACGTTAAATTGTAACTATGACGTATTTTTCCACGAAGCCCGTTTTTGTAAACCGTGTTAGCTCACTGGAGAGAAACAAAGGTAAGTAATCATTTAAAATGATTAGACTTACGACTAGACTCTTATGGTTGGACTCCGACAGTAATGTTAAGCGCTGCTGTGTTCTGAACTGACGATTGTGGCAAAAGAGGTAGTCATGCTTATAATAAATAGAAATAAATAACGCTTCACACTCATAGCCCCACAGTAGGATTTTCTCTTGTGTCGTGGGTGCCATGGACAACACACAAGACAAGGACACACACCCAGACCAAGAACGGAAATTTAAACTCATCATTCAAATTTCAGCCTCGCTGGGAATCGAACCCAGGACTCTCGAATTACAGTCCGGCGTGTTAACCATTGCGTCATCTGGGTCGTCAAAACTTATCAAACTGCATATTGTCGGGTGCTTATCTGAGCGTTTTAACTTAGTCCTCAGTAGCAAAGCGTCTTTGGCTGACCTCAGGACTCTTAGTCCGTGTACAATGCGAGGCAACAATTAGTTCCAATCTATTTACATAACTCCCGAAGCATAAGATACTAGTGTCGTACACTTTTACATAGGGACATTTGGATACACTGTTTTTATAATTTTGCAAGATACTAATAAATAAACGCTTTCTAGACCCATAGCTGACTCTCCAATTTCATATTACTGTATTGATGACGTCATTGGCACATAATTATGAGCTGAGGAGACAAACACCCCAACACCGAATAAAAAATGTAATTAATAATTTAAATAACTTTCGAGGATAATTATTGGCTTTGGAATTGGAATTGGTTATTCAAACATACCTATATAGGATATAGGTATGTAAAAACAATGTAAATTCTCATATAAGTGAATTGTATTAATTCTTATGAGAAATAAAGGAAATTCTATACCCCAAAACATAAAAACAGTCGAAATGTGTAATAATAAACACCGTTCACTTAGATCAGTTAAGTTTCTCGACTAATCCGCATTGAAGCAGGGAACTCAAGAGTCTCGTCTCTAACTCACTCAGGGAACTTGAGAAAGCTTAAGATACTTTGAGTAAGACGGTTTATTTAGAGGCTCAAGTTACGGTATTTGAGATTTTTTAATTTGGCCCAAAAAGCTGTAGATTGTGTTGCTAATTATTCCATCCATCCATCAGCCTTTTGAGGTCCACTACTGGACATAGTCCTCCCCTAAGTGGCGCCATTTCAAACGGATCTAATCATTATATGTTTACAATAAAAGTTTTATCAAAATTTGTGTGTTCATGCCTAATAGTGCCAATTACATAATTACGATTACATTTTGTTAGAAAATATTTAACAGTCAAAAATGTTTCACTTGCAGAAAAAATGTAAAAAAACGGATATATTGTTATTTAAGTCTACAAAGCACTACACTATCATTGAAAATAATGACCTAACGTCAAATTCTTACATGATGCATGAACAACAGTGATGGATCGATAATAATGAATAAAATATTATGTAAATGACCGTGACAGAAGTAAAATCTTGCTGGTGAAAGGGCACCTTTATTCATTGAATAAAATCGAAATAATTCTAGAATCGCATCTCGTTTTCAGAGTTCCGTACATAAAGGGCAATAAATTGAACCCTATTACTATTCCTCCGTTGTTTTTCCGTCCGTGTGTTACAGGGTTCTACCTCTTAAACGATATTAGCTAGACACTTAAAATTTACGCAAAACGTGTATTCCTATGGCATGTGTAACAACAATAACTGAAAATAAAAAGTTATTCTATGGGGGTCCCGTACAAGAATCCGGTATTTTTTCATTTTAGATTAAAGGGTGATTTGTTTACAAAATGTGTAATTCTATGACAACTATAACATCAAATGGATACAATAAATAAATAAAAGTTTAAAATAAAGAGGTTCCCATGCAAACTAATATTTTTCGACATTTTGAGCTACAGAACCTTCCATGTGCAAGTCCTACTCTCACTTGGCCGATTCACGCCTCGCTTCTACAATCGTGTTCTATTCATGCCTTTTTATTTTCATAACGAATACACCTGTGTTCAGACACTAAATTTTTAACTTTTTATTTCGCACTGTGTCGCGCAACAGCTAAACACGCGAAATAGTATTTTGCGGGAAGTAATGAGCATATCCCAAGTGTGCATAATTCATATAGCGTGTCCATTCATATTTGAAACTTTTTACGCGAGTTTACTGAAACTCAACAAGTGCGGGTACAGTTTTATTAATACACAAATTAGATTTAGTTTTGTGTCGAATTTGGCTTAAGTAGTCTTAGCTTAATCAGAGGCTTAAGTAGTCCTAACTTAGTCATAACTAAATCAACTCACCTAACCTAACCAAAGTATAGGTTAGGCAAGATATTGGTGCTCCGAAAGCTATCTTGGATTTGATGGAAGTTTTTATTTGAGGCAGTACCTACTCTAGCTATATGATGTTCGTCCCTGTAGTTCCGCGACCAGAATAGGATACTGTATCCCCTGCCTGTCGTAAGAGGCGACTGAAAGGGCGCTTTCGTGGTTGCAGGCGGCTAGAGCGGGAACTCTAACCGTCCATCCAGCGACCCCGGGAAGGACGGCGGTATTTGTGGTCGCATACCGTCGTGCACCTGACTGTGCGGCGAGAGTAGCACTCACCCGATCCAGAGCCAGATGGGGCAACGCGCTCAGAAGACTCCGGATGGCCTGACTGACGCCATCCTGAGATCGTAGAGTCCTCTTCTGGGTGCCGAAGACGGCCACCAGGGGGGTTTTAGTGAGCTACAAATCCCACATAAACTGACGTTGCTCCCAAGACTTCGGGTACCGTTTAAAGGTCTCCCCCTCGTCAATAAAAAATGTACAATTATGATATATTATTTTATATTATTTATATTTTATATGATTATTATTTTATTTCTTTTTTATTTTTGAGTGGCAAAACATCTGACCAGGTCGTTGATCAAGATGTCTCGCTGATCGATAAGTTTACACGCCTTTGATTTTTTACTAAGCATATATATGCTTAAGAGAGAGTTCATTAAAAATCACAGGTACTCATATGAGTGTGTGAGTACATATAATGATTATAAGATTTGATTATAAGATAGCCAAGGAGTGAGCGTAAACGTCTGCAACACGGATTTTACTTTCGCAGTTGTTTACGAATGATAATATGTTATTTGTTCAATAAAAAATGCCTTCTTCAATAAAAAAAAGAAATGCCTCTTGATGTACTTATTCTTTCGTCGTAAATAATTAATTAATAATAGGTACCTACGCATATAAATTCTAAAACTCAAAAACACCTGAATCCTCAGCATCATAGCTAGATCAAATTTAAATCCGGGATATAACTGTCTACTCCTCTAATCACTTAATCCTTGATTATCAAACGAACAATCCAAGGAGATTAATTCAAGCGTACCGAACCAGCTGGGAAGCATTTCCTTCTTTCCATTTCCAACGAGATTTTAATTGGATCTCGGACAGAAAATTCATCGATTGAACATCAGTTGAAAATTGGGTTTCGCTGGTATAGCCAGTTTAATTGGAATCACTTTTCATACTTTTGTTCGCCTTTGTTCATAGT
>DWPV01001272.1:0-21623 GCA_018251915.1 Urbanus proteus proteus | reverse complement strand
GCGTAGCGGACTTACTAAATGATGTATGGTGTTAATGTACGCTATAAACAAAATCTGGAATCCATTCCACTTATCCTATTTAATTCTGTTTCATAAAAATAAAAGGCGCTAATGTATTGAATTTTTGTTTTAAAATCCCTTTTAGGATTAAGTTGTTAAGTAATCTGTTTAAAGGTTGTTAGGTAATATGTTTGAAGAATTTCGTTAAGCATGTTGAAATATTTTAAACTATTTGTGATAAAGAAAAATCTTATGGTTACAACATATTAATCCTATGAGAATTGTAACTATAAGAAAGAGGACTAGAGGTGAAAATAAAGGTGAAAGGTGGCGTAGCGGACTTACTAAATGATGTATGGTGTTAATGTACGCTATAAACAAAATCTGGAATCCATTCCACTTATCCTTTTAATTCTGTTTCATAAAAGTAAAAGTGCTAATGTATGTATTTTTTGTTTTAAAGTCCCCTTTTAGGATTAATATGTTTTAGCAGGTGAGTAATCTGTTTAAATGTTGGTAGGTAATATGTTTGAAGAATTTCGTTAGGCGTGTTGAAATATTTTTGAAATGTTTGTGGTAAGGAAAATAATAGGGTCAATATAGTAATCTAAACAGTGTCGTAACTATATTTTTAAGATTATTATTGTAGAAACAAACGAACAGGTCTCCTGGTGGTAAGTGACCACTGCCTTTCATGGATACTTGCAAATAACCCAAATAATATTAAAATATTAAGTTAAACCTGAATTCGCTGAGGACTAAGTTGGATAATAGTGTTTCCCTTACCACACCCTTCGAATCCCGTCTAAAATGCGAAGAGATCTGGTTTCGATTCACGCATACGTCTAAATCAGTGGTTCTCAATCTTTTTTGGTGGCGGAGCCCTTTTGAAAGGCGAAATTTTTGCCAGAGCCCCAAAATAAACGAAAAAATTACGTGCATAATTTTTATAGTAGGTAATAATGTTACAAGAAAAGAATCTAATAGGAATATTCTCGAGGAGTCCCCGTAAAGGCTTTGCGGAGCTCAAGGACTCCGCGGAACACACTTTGAGAATGACTGGTCTAAATGATTATTTACATTTTAATTAGAGTGTACACAAATACTATGTGTAACCTAGTCCAGCATAATAAATGTCACATCATTATAATATATTTTATTGTAAATAACCAAATGTCCCTTTGTTCCAGAATACAATGTAACATTCAATGAGGAACGAAGATTAATTTTATTTTCATTGAGTCGAACAGTCATAATGAATTAATGATAAATCATTAATGACAAAATCACCAAGCGGCAAATTTGATTGATGAGCGAAGCGCACGTATTTAATGAACACGTTATGTATTTCGGAAAACTGTACAGACAATCATTTTGTATTTTTTTTATCATATACTAATTAGGGTTCCGTATAATTTTGGATTTGAATAATTCTGTGAATTAAAATATTAATACACTGCAAATTCTCAAAACTCAAATAAATCATTGAAGTAATTGTTACGAAAATAATAAAAAATAAATTATCATGACATGACACTTCCAACGTTATTTTTATGCAATTGATCCCAGGTACGCATGCGTGGTAGCTATGGCAACTGGTTTATTTAAGTTTTTTTCACTGTACGTTAACACTACTACAAATGCAAAGAAGTCCATCAAGTGTTTTGACTATACCTTCTCAGTCTTCAGGATTAACACTGAATCTGTGAATGACTTAAAGTATAACACCTGTTCTTTACGAATTTGGTTGAAATATTTTCTTGTGAGACATACTCCTCAATTTAATACTACACTCACTACACTAGGGTTTTCTTTTGTGGGTATCATGGACACAGAAAGACGAATACACAAACACCCAGACCCAGAACAGAAATCAAAATTCATCATTCAGATATTGTCTGACCGGAAATCGAACCCGGAATCCAATGCGCTTCAGACCGGTATAGTGACCACTCCGCAACACGTGTCATTTGACCCCTTAGACCCTTTCGTATTTACAACGTAGTCAACACATTTAGTAAGTCATAGCACATCGCTACCAAAACTAATTCAGCAGGGAACTAACATTTGGCGTAAATCATCCAAAATTAGCCCAACTTCCATAACTGGCTCACAGCGATTTGCGCTCCAAACCAATAATTATGAGATCATTTCTGATTCAGTATTTCCACATTAAACTGTACTTTTAGAAGATATTTTAGGTATATAACATGGATTTATACTCTGCTAGCTTTTGCGCGTGGCTTCGCACGCGTTAAATTACATATAAACCTTCCTCTTCAATCACTCCATCTATTAAAAAAAAACTGCATCAAAATCCGTTACGTAGTTTTAAAGATTTAAGCATAAATAGGGATATAGGGGCAGAGTAAGCGACTTTGTTGTATACTATGTAATACAAATACATACAAGTAAATAAAATTGAAGTGTCTATTTGTAATGTTACAATAACAACTTTTTACGATTATCAAATGTATATGAAAGTATACTCGTTACATATAACAAAAACGCAATTAAAAAAAATATTTGTCTGTTTCTTTGGGAGTTATCTTCTAAAGGGTTAGACCGATTTAGACGGGACTTTCACTGGAAGATACCTAAAGATCTAGGCGTAATTTAGGCTACTTTCATTTTTTTAAGCACTAACGCACGCATCACGTGAATGCAACCGTAAGCTTTTAAAAAAAACAGCAATTAAACTTCATACGTAATAAGTAACTAGCTTTTTCCCACGGTTTTACACGCATTCAATTACGTATAAACCTTCCTCTTGAATCACAATATATTAAAAAAACTGCATCAAAATCCCTAGTTTTAAAAATCTAAGCACACATAAGGACAGACAGCGGAAAGTGACTTTGTTTTATACTATGTGATCCACAGTCGAGGTTTGCATTACAATACATACGTAATGGTAATCAAAGCGTACATAAGGCTCGACATATGGAGATTAAGTGTGCTCGGTAATCGATCCTAAGCCTAACTAATTCGTACTTGTATACGTAAAGCCGATTAATTGTTATTGCTTCAGATTTCTAGAAATTAATCTGTACTGCCTTAATATTTCTAGGATGTTGTGTTCAGTTTCTAGGACAGGGCTTAAAGATTTCTGGGATAAGGTCAGTTGTTTATAAGGATTACAGTTGTTATGTGTTATGAAAAGCAACGTTAGAGCATAGTTCTGATTCAATTTTAATCGCCACTACGGTCCATGTACTTATATTTACTTTTTACAAATGTGTTAAGATTTAAGTTAATTGTAAATTATATTTATTCGAAAAACAAATACACTACTTTTCTAAAATATTAAGAAGTTTAATTTTAGTTCTTGATTTGCTCTCTTGTGACTAGATTCACATCATCATCATCTTACGAATAATGTATTAAATGGAAATATTTTTTTAATAAAGTTGAAAAGTTTACATTGTAAGAAATTTTAAAAGTGTGTAGAAATAAAACTTTTATATTAATTAGACTATATTTTATTAAAAAAATATTTGTTTGAAAGTTATTAATATCAAAGTTTTATTTCTACACACTGTTAAAATTTCTTACAACGTAAAGTTCGAGTTTTAAGTGCAGCACATAAATTAATTGGACTTGTTGTCACCGTTCAAACATGGCGCCTGCATCGTTGCCAAGACAGATAAAAAATCCAGTTTTAAATTTAAAACACAAAAACGTCACAAATAAACGATTTATTTGCGATGTTGAATTTATTCCAAATTGAAGAGGAACAATAAATATTTTCTGTAGCCACATAACAGTATTTGTTTTACCATTTGTAAACCACATACCTCTTTTATCCTCGTACGTTGATAACGCCAGGTGGGCGAGGTTGTTCCAGGTGGGCCAGGCTGTGCCAGGTAGGCTACCTGGCACAACGGCCACTGCCAGTTTTACAGGCGGTTGGTTCGGAGTTCAATCTCTAGTCGGGCACCCATTTAAATGATAAATTTAGATGGCAATGGATATGAGTATTTGTAAGTATCTAGTATTAATATTTGGGGTTGATCACACATGTCCATGAGCAACAGTACCACTGATCATCAGATGGACCGCATGATCGTTTGCTTGTACTACAAAAAATGGTATTTGTTAACAATCCCAAATAGTATTTCCTATCCTATTCGTAAGTCCTATTAGTAAATCCTATCAGTAATCCTATTAGTAAATCCTATCTTTGATCGACAACAGGCCTGGATGCATGGGTGAATCAAAAGTCCAAATTAAAAGACTTAAAACCAAAAGATAGCACTGCTTAAAACTGCTTTTATTAAGCTCAAAAAGGTGTAGCGATAATTCCACCGGAGTCGAACTTAAAAGGGTTCCTTACTATATTATCCCCATTTTCCCATTTACATATTAATACAAAACTCTACATTCATCATTAATTCCATTCTGGTATACGTTATGGCATTATCTTCTGAATGTATGCAAATATGTGGAATTCGGTTGATTTATTTTGTTTTCGACAAAATGCTGTTGCGGATTAAGCCTCTTGCCCAATTAAAGGCGAGTATCGATTAGCGATTAGATATCAAAAGATATCAAGAAAGATATAAAATTATGAATGTTGGTGCCCCTGTGATCTCTGCCTGTGAATGACGTAGGTGATTAAGGCACAAAATCCAGGAATAGGACAGCAATTCTTTATATTACTGTATCAAACGAGCATGTCGTCCACCTGATAGTAAGTTGCCACTGCCGCTCATGGACAATTGTAATCAACCCCAGAAAAGACCAAGGTTGAGGTTGATCTGCCCCTGAGGACGGAGTTGGAACGCCTCGGATAAGTATGTCTCCCTTACCTCACCCTTCAAACCAGAACACAGCAGTACTTAACACTGCTGTTATAACAATTTGTATCTTAAAAAAACCGACATAACTAACTACTATAAAAAATAAAATACATAAAAATAGATTATTAGGGTTTGCATCGCTATTATCCTAACTCTAAATTAAGGATGTACTATCAGGGAATATAACATATTCATTAATAATAATTATTATGAGATCAATATATTATAACTGTTTTATTGATATGATATTATGGATGATACTATTTTATTGATATGATATGATATTATGATTGATATATTGGATGTATTGTAATCCATGGATTAAAATACATCCATCAATCCATCCATGGATTACAATACATCCATCAATAAAATAGTCAATGACATGTTATTGACTGGCTAATGCAATCCGTCCTTTTCTCTTTATAAATAAATCGAACGATAAGGAAAAAGCTACCAAGTTAGAAAAAGTCACTACCTTTTGTGGATATAAAAAACCCTGGAGTCTTTGAAAAAGAGCTTTTATCACAACTTTATATTAAAAGCCATGATAGAATTAAAATATTCCTAGAAGTTCTTATCTCCGATTTAAATTCCTTGGGGGATTATTTTTACACAATCCTTTCTTAGTGCCCATCCTTGTTATACGAACTTCCGTTCAGAATGTAAAGCTAGAAAAGCTATCTTCTAGTCTCAGCGATATAGATTACTAGTATTTACCCGCAGCTTCGCTCGCACTCATGTGTACATACGCGCAAAGAGGCCGTAGGTATAAAAGTTACTTTTCTATCCCTCGGGAGTAGTATCATTTTTCGGGATGAAAAGTACTCTTTGTCCTTTTCAAGACCCCTGGCAACATGTGTGCAAAATTTCATAACGATCGGTTGAGTAGTTAAAGCGTGAAAGCGTTACAAACAAACAAATAAACGGACTTTCGCATTTATAATAATTATATAGGATATACTGTATTTAATTTATTATTAGAAAAAATGCATAATTTTATAACATAAAAAGTAAATACAATTCTCGCTTTGTTATCATTTATCGCCTACCCTGATATAGTGAGACAGCGGTTGTTTATGAATGCAGAGAACCATTTTTCGGAACGGACGGTATGTAACATCATTCAACAAATGTAACTGTTACTGAATGTAACGTATACAATAAATGTTACCAAATGGAAATTCAGGTAACGAATTTTGGCATGTGAAATGGGACAATTGTTTTGGTCACAAAGCCAGTGATGTATTGTAAACTGTAAATCAAAATTGCGCTTGTAAAATAAATTCAAAGTTATTCAGGAACTAGCTGATCCGCGCGGTTTCACTCGCGTTAAATAAGTAAAAACGAATACATATCTAAACATAGGTAACACCCGCTCCCGCGACGGCGGTCGCGAGGACGTGGCGCGCACGCTTATGCTTTTTTCCAAAATTAAAGTAGCCTATGTTACGCCTTAGACCTTCAGCTATCTTCCAGTGAAATTCCCGTTTAAATTGGTCCAGCCGTTTAGAAGATTACCTCAGCTAAACAGACAGACAAAAAAATTAATCGCATTTTCGTTGTAGGTATCGTGTATACTTTCATATTTATTTAGTAAAAAATGTTATTTTGAATTCACAAACAGACACTTCAATTATATTTATTTGTATGTATAGATAAATTAAGATGGTGGTGGAAGTAGTAGATTACAATGGTTCGGTTGGTATGGTGGTACTTGGTTCGATTCCGAACCACCACATCCATGTATTATGTAATTACAACATAAATATTAAGCATTACTTGCCTCTAGTTTTAAATTTATAGTAAGGAGGTATTACAAACTTTTTTGCAAACTGTACTTTGCCAACAAAAAATAAAAGCCTGAAGCGGTCTTTATCACGCTGCTCCAAAGCGAATTGAATAAGTCAGTAAAAAATAAAAAACACAATTTAGCACCAAACAAACTATTTGCTTCCATCAATTGAATCCTTAAACAGGGAATAATATCGCAAGTCGATCCGCGATATTCCCAGATATTATTATTCGCGGAACAAGTTTCCGTGGTTCGAATTCCGATTCATCCACAAGCTGCACGCTGAAGATAGCCGCCTATCGATCACGTGATCTGATTCCCATTCGGAATATTATCGAATATTCGATATTTCAACATCGTAAATTGAGCTGTAGGTGCGATCTTTCCCAACTTCAATCTCGGTTTGGAATATCAACAAGGTACCATTCCGCATTAACAGTGTCATCATCATCAACCCATTATTGTCCCACTGCTGGGCAAGGGTCTCCTCTCAGTGAGAGGGATTATAGACCTTAGTCCACCGCGCTGGCCAAGTGCGAATTGGTAGACTTCACACACCTTTTGAGAACTGTTTTTTTTAAGAACTCTCAGATGTGCAGGTTTCCTCACGATGTTTTCCTTCAAAGTAAAGCAAGTCATAATTAATTTCTAATACGCACATAAATCAGAGGTGCGTGCCCGGGATTTGAACCTCGGACCCCTCGATTGAGAGGCCAAGTTTCAACCATTAGGCTATCACTGCTCATTAACAGTGTAATATAGAACAAAGTAAAGTCGTATTATACTAACCATCAGATGGTTACGGTATTTACAATAACCCAAACCTTTCTTTAACGACCCGCGTGGCGGAACGGTTACCATACCAAACGCGCAATGGGTCCCGGGTTCGATTCCCGACCAGACAGACATCAAAATTTTGAATTTAGTTTTTTGTTCTGGGTCTAGGTGTTTGTGTATTCGTGTATGTGAGTGTCCATAGCACTCACGACACAGGAGATAATTGTACTGTAGGGCTATGAGTGTAGAAAGCGTTTTTTTCTTGTTAATGGTAAGTGGTAACCACGGCCCATAGACATCTGTAACTAACTTATTTAAGAACAGTTTATTTGAAGTTAATTACAGATGCGTTGCTATTTTGAGCACTAAGATGGTCGCCTTATTATAAGTTAGCCGGCAACCACACCCTTGCAACGAAATAAAAGAACTACTTCAATCAAGAAACAGGTGTGACGGTGGTACGTCCCCGATCGATATTATAACTCATAATAACACTTGCCGAGTCCCCGATCAATATTATAACTTATTATAATACCTTGGTTTATTTTTAATACGATCGAAGTAGCAAACGAGCATGCTATCCACCTGATGGTAAGTGCACTGCCGCCCATGGACATCTGTAATCAACCCCAGATAATGTTCAAGATCCTACCTGAGGTTGACAACAATGCGCTACTACCTCTGAGGACTGAGTTGGAACGCCTCAGATAAGTATGTCTTCTTTACCACAGCCTTCAGAACAGAACACAGCAGCGCTTAACACTGCTGTTATAAGGCAGAAATAGGTGTAGCCGTGGTCCCGCAGAAGTCGAACTACAGAGAGTTCTACCACCTTGATGTTGATTGCCAGACTCAAGCAAGCATAAGCACTACTTGCATCGTACCGTAACTACAGACAACTTTTAACTTCTATCCTAATAACAGCAAAGTAATTAGCACGTTATTCGTACACAACATGTATTTCCCACATAATCATACCGTGGCACGATACGCCTGCAATAGATTATGCGGCGTCCTGAAGAGTTCTCGGACGTGACCTGCATCCAGGATGCGAGAAATAATATGCTTTCACGGTATGCGGGCATATTCAACAGCTGCCGTATTGTGGATTCGTGATGTTTTCACGTGGTGAAGGTAATTTTCGGTTGATTTAATTAGTGAATAATGGAATTTATGGGAATTGGGTACAAGTTAAAGTAAATATTTTTGTGGTTTAACCATAGACCAAATTTTTGACAATGATCCCTATAAGAAAGGTTATTAAGATCGGAAATCATGAATGGTGTTCACAATCACGGTCATCAGTTGTTGTTGGCCTGAGAAGATTATTTATATTTCAGTCAGTAACCATTATCAGTTGTTGTTGGCCTGAGAAGATTATTTATATTTCAGACAATAACCATTATCAGTTGTTGTTGGCCTGAGAAGATTATTTATATTTCAGTCAGTAACTATTATCAGTTGTTGTTGGCCTGAGAAGATTATTTATATTTCAGTCAGTAACCATTATCAGTCGTTGTTGGCCTGAGAAGATTATTTATATTTCAGTCAGTAACCATTAGAAGTCGTGGTGATTACAACAAATTCTCTCTTAACAGAAGCCACCAGCATTAAATAGAACAGTTATCCCCTACAAATTGGAACGCTTGATGTAAAACTTTTCGATATTAACCAAACTAAAATTGAGCAACGTTTTACAAATTATATAGAAACGGCATTATTCAAGTAGCAAAATGGGCATTTCTGTCGAAAATACGTTCACCGAATCATTCCTTTTTCTCAAACATGGAAATACTTGGCGAATAAACTTGTGGAAATTGGGAAGTGAACTAACGATTGCAGATTTTATTCGTGTGTTCGCTTTTAGTGTTTCGTGTTTAAGTGGGAAAGTTTCTTTAGTGACTTCGTTATATTTTTGCAGCTTACCAAAATAATATAACATTGTTGAAGTGGAAACTGGTTGCTTTCTTGCTGATGTTGAATGGTCTTTATTGTCCGTGAATATTTATAATAAACTAAAACTGAAGTGTCTGTTTGTGATTTGTAAATAATAACTCTTTACTCAATGCATATGAAATTATACATGGTTCCTATAACAATGCAATTAAAAAATGACTGTCTGTTTGTTTGGCTGAGATAATCTTCTAAACAACTGGGCTGACTTTGACGGAACTTTCTTTGGAAACTTGCCATGAAAGACCGGGTATCACTTTAATTTAAATATGTTTTCCTTTTTTCTTTAACGCGAGCGAAACCGCGGGGATTAGCTAGGACAATATATTTGGCGGTGATGCCATCGCAATCATCAGTTTCACGCACACGTTTCCCCACATCGTTATAACATTCCATTAATGCAAGACAGCAATATCCCTGTAATAGATCATACGTATTGAGAAAGAGTCGACGTGATCCGATTATATGAGATGTGAATGTTCGAAAATTGAATATGAGTATTATCATTACGAAGCGCTCCGATCCGGTAGTGGAGTACGAAAAATATTGTTAGTGACGATTTGTTTCCATGGACCTATACAAATACTCAAAGATAGTGTAGTTTTCAAAATTATCATTTGGCACTAAGATTTGTAACATCTAAATGTTAGCTGATGTAAGTTAACCAATATCATTTTGGCCAAAAAGGCTGCTAATTGAATGGTTAGTTGCTAAAAATTCGCGACCGGTACAGGGAAACGCTGCTGGCCATCTCCTGGATGTTGTCTCATAGTCGCCTTCTATGACAACCACGGGAACAAAAGGAGTGGGCCTTTTCAAGACCTACACCAGACGCCCTTTACAACATTAATGTGAGTTTAACAGACTTCTTAATTATTTTTTTACATGTTTGCCAAGTGGAAAATCAAATCCCGAATCCTAATAGGCATAAAGATTACTTTATCTGCCTACCAGAGCTGTGAAGCCCATAAAATATTTCCCTTACTAGAAGTATATGCAGAGTATTTAAACGAAGTATGAATTTTCATATAAGTTAACCGCTCCGTAAATATGAAACTATGATTAAAAAGAAGCTCCGTAAATGTTAAAACTACAATTTCTAAGCTCAAGTTAAATTTGCATAACTCTTAAAATGTTTAACAAGAGAACTCCGAACGTAATATCTATTTTGCTGTAGAAAACATTTTGTTTTGGAAGTTTGAACAGAATTTTAAAATGAATTAAAGTTTGTTCTCGTTTGTTCTTTATTCTACTCGATTAATTCAATGTTTTAGTATTACTAGTAAGAGTTTTTTAAACCCTTATAAAAATGATGATACACTTGTCGTTTGAAGGGAGACATACTTATCCGAAGTATTCCAACTTAGTCCTCAGGGATAGCAACGCATCAGCGGCCGATATCGGGTAGGACTGTGATCTTATCTGGGGTTGATTACAGATGTCCGTGGGCGGCAGTGGCCACTTACTATTAGGTGGATTGTATGCTCGTTTGCTACTTCGATCATATAAAAAAACTTGCATTATATAAATATGAATTATTAAATTGAGCTCACGGCATAAAATATCTTATATTATTCTTTTTCTAAAATTAAAGTAAAAAGTAGGCTGTATGTTATTGCAGATCACAATCTATCTCTGTACCAAATTTCATCCAGATCCGTTTAGCCGTTCTAAAGTTATAGAGTAACAAACCATCCATCCATCCTCACAAACTTTCAGCTTTATAATATTAGTAAGAAGATGTATCTTTATTAACCACGCTATTCAAACGAAAACGCAGCAACGCTTATATATCAGAAATATACCAACATGCCTTCCGATTCGAACCACGTATACTACCTTTAACTAAGGTCGTAGAAATGAATATAAAAACGTCGTATCAGAATATCAAAAAGACACCTTCCACTGAGAGATATCAGCTAAAATTACACGTCCTCCGTACATGTATGGATTATCAATTACATTCGCATAAAATGCCTCAGCGAGTGTGAATACAATTTCCTTCCGAAGATAGGAATATGCCCGATTCAATGCCGGCAGCGATAGACGTGTTGAACGAATTTTATTGAATCGCAAATCTATCGGCTGTCTGGGTTTCGGCTAGGAATCTAGTCTGAACGGGTTAATCCCCTCATTTTTTTTTTTTTTTTTTTTTATAATATTTTTTCAGAAGCATTCGTCCGAATATAAATAAGTCCAAATATCTGGATGTAGGTTTCGAGACTTTCTGGCTAATATAGCTTCTGAATTCTGGTTTGAAGGGTGTGGTAAGAGAGACATATGTACTTGTCTGAGGCGTTCCAAATTAGTCCTCAGGGACAGCAACGTATGGAAGAACTTTGGTTAGACTGTAATCGAATCTAGGGTTCATTCTAGATGACCATAGGTGACAGTGGCCATTTGCCATCAAGTAGACTGTGGCATTTGCTATTTTCTATAATGCTATTTCCCATATAATGTTAGCGCAATGTGTTTCTACATCTATATGGTTTTGTATGGTTATGTATGGTTTTCTACATCTCTCTAAACAAATCTTTATATTTCTATTATTATTCGATGTTATTATACTTAATGGTTCTCGTGATGGAGCGATCACTACACCGGTCTGGCGCACAATGGGTCCTGGGTTCGATCAACGGCTAGACATATCTGAATGATGAATTTAGATTTCAGTTCAGGGTCCGTGTGTATTTAGATTTCTGGTATGGATATGTGTATTTGTATTCGTCTTTGTGTGTCCATGGCACCCATGACATAGAACAAAATGCCAGTGTAGAAAGCGTCTACTGATATAGTTTTCTACACTTATCTAAACAAACATCTATATTTCCTATCACGTGGAATATTCCCCGGAATTCTAATATACCTCAAGCATATGACATGTATGGATTATCAATTACAATACGAATACAATTTTCTTATGCGATGCGATAGACGCGATTCCCGTCGCAAGCAACGATAGACGTGTCAAGGCATTTTTATTGCTCGGGAATTTTTCTCCGACCATCACCTTTTTATGTTTATTTAGGTTAATAAAATATTTTATGAGCGTAAAATACCTTTTGCTATAAACAAAAATCGGAAGAACGTTGCTTATGTAACAGGTATTATGTAGCTATCTATATGTAGAGTACATATACATACCAACCAATGCAGATTGTCATATAAAATGGAAGTAACAAACGAGTATGCAGTACCCCTGTTGGTAAGTGGCTACTGCCGCCCATCGACTCTGATATGTGTGTGTATCGTTTGTAAATCTGGTCTACCTGTAGTTGATCATAAATGCCTTTCTGTCCCTGAGGACTAAGGACTGCTTCGGATAAGTATATCTCCCTTACCACACCCTCAAACTAAAACACAGCAGTGCTAGAACTAGAAGAAAACTACGTACGAGTATAAGCCACTGATACATAAATAAAAATCAAATCAAAAAAGTTTAACTGTACAAAAGTGTCAACCTCATTACTGGTAAAATTCCCAAACAGTGTCAGGAAAATTCCGGTAACGGCAGAAGTTGAATATGATTTTGAGTGATGCGTGACGGCTGACGGGAATCGCTGTCATTTCTGATGATTGGATTTTTTCTTGTTTAAAGGATGCTTCATACATCCATACCTGATGTTATGTGGAAACTAACACTCGTACAGATCCTTTTACTGGTATCAAATAGGTCATGTTTTCTAATATACACATGCACAAACATAGAAATGCATGTTACCTGAAGCTGATTACAGAATTGCCAATTTCAAAAAAATCCTGACATCATAAGATTTACCTACCACTGAAATGAAATAACTGAGAAAGAGGCTGCTCTCGTGGTTTTAAAACCTAAACGAATGGTTGGGCCCTCATCAGTAAACATTATCCTCATGCTGTCCAACCTTGGTAGGAGAGGAACAAGAAGAAGAGGTAAAATGCTGTTAGATTTCTAGAAAATAGAAGACTTAAAGAAACTCGCTTCCTAATTATCACTTATAAACCCTTCATTTACGGTAGTTTTTGGGTAAAAAATATAAAATTTCATATTTTCACACTACCAGCTTCCGTTTCATTACGTTCTGCATTATATTTGTCATCAATCAAGTTGAACGACGAAATCGGGGATTAAAATTTTCACTGCGCTATAAAATACTGTTGCAACGGTAATTACATTTTTAATTTATTTCAATTACATGGTTAATCTGACACTGCAGACAATTTGCGGACAGCTTATGAGCAGCAATATAGACTAAGAAATGGGGTTCTAAATTTATGTTGACTATTGTTATTATTAGAGACTAGCTGAACACCGCGGCTTCACCTGCGTTTAAAAAGTAAAAAAGAATACATATTTAAACATAAATGTAATCCCACTCTCCCGCGACGTCTTGCGCACGCGTTCAGCACGCGCTAATGGATTTTTCAAAATTTAAAGTAGCGTATGTTACGCCTTGGACCTTCCAGTGAAATTCCCGTCAAATTTGGTCAAAACTGAAATGTAGATTGGTAGATTTTAAGAAACCTCAGGTATGTAGGATTTCTTACGATAAGTATTTTATTTAGTTATTATAGAAATTAAAAGTAGCAGATTAGGTAATAATTAATACGCTTGACATAATAATTATGCTTGAGATTCGAACATCGGATCCCGTAATTCAGCCGAGATTGAGCGACCAAGCTTTCACTGCTGAGATCAATATTAAAATTATTTTTGTTACAATTTTCCAAGCCTACAACAATCAGTATGACATCAGTACATCACTGAAGTACTGTAACACTGAACATAACTGTATCCGGTTATTTATCAGTTGAGAGAGGTCCTTCCGGCGCTGGTATTAATCATTTTTATTGGATGCGGAAGCCTTTATTGATTGTGACGACAAAAGTACCATTAACTGGGCATCCCAACGTGACCCGGGTTCGAACCCGAGATTAATGCTTTTTATTCCACATTTTGAATATCCGCCCCGATGTTTTATGGCGGTATTGCGTAGAGCATGGATTATGGTTTAATTTTTGGGGGATGATAAAAATGGTTTATTGATGTTAATAATGACTAGCTTGACCCAGCTTTTTGTGTAACAGACGTAACAAACGAGTTTTCTGTTTACCTGTTTCTGTAACCTGGGGACTAAGTTAGAATGCCTCCTGGATAGTTGGAAATACTCATATTCCCACGAAACTACAAGTTTTACACCCACATAGAAGATCTTCAAGTACCTGTTAAGGCTGGTAGAATATTTCCAGTTTCGACTTCGTAAGTATTTTGACGACCACTTGGCGGAACCGTTACCATACCGGTCTGGCGCGCAATGGGTCCCGGATTCGATTCCCGGCCAGACAGACATCTAAATGATGAATTTAGATTGCTGATCTGGGTCTGGGTGTTTGTGTATTTGTGTATGTGTGTGTACATCGTATCCATGACACAGGAGAAAATCTTACTGTGGGGCTATGAGTGTAGAAAGCGTTTTAAGTTTAATATTAAGATTGCTACCTAATAAAGACAATGTTATACACAGCAGCTAAGTTTTCATTTAAGTTTGTTGTTGTTATACCTTTACCGGACTAAAACCCCCCGCTGGCTCTCAGCGCTCGACAGAGGAGGATACCGAGAACTCCATTGAACCCTCGCCTCGGTGAGCATTTGCTCAACCCACGTAAACTGGTGTTTACGACGGTATGCGACCACACAAAACGCCGTCCTTCCCGAGTCGCTGACCGGATGGTCCGAGCTCCCACTCGTGCTGCCCGCAACCCCAAAAGCCCCCTTTTAGTCGCCTCTTACGACAGGCAGGGGATACCGTAATCCTATTCTGGTCCCGGAACTACAGGGATAAGAAATCTAGTACCTAAAAACATAAAAGATAATGAAATAAAAGATAATAAAGCACTAAAAACTAAACAGATAGCAGGCCTCAACAGTATATTTTAAGTGTTGTCAATTCCCATCCAAATAACATCTTTTACCTTTTCTCGTAAACAAATAACTTGTCAAATAAAATTCTATTCCACTTTCTTTTATTGGCATCTTACAAATTAATACTCGTTTTATTTTATGGGCTTTCCGAGATTTTTTTCAGTGCTTCATTTTATTTCGTAGATTTCTAGAACATTTTACTTCAAGTATTTGAAGATCTCAATTTGGTTGTTAACCAATTAAATAGTAATTTGATTAAATTGAGTGACAAAAGATTTCAGTATCTTTTTATTTTTGTCTTTTCTCTATAAGTATTTTTATTAATAGTACCGGGGTTGTAGGTCAGTATTTTGTAACGTATTTTTGGTGAACAAATAAATGACTTTGATTTTTGTTTTTTTGATTTGACGTATTATGACATACATATCTACATGTAAATATATATTTTATATATACAATATATACATATTATGTGAAATAAAAAAATATCACCACGGCCACACAATTCCTTATATTGGAAACTTTCATCCCGCGATATTTACCTGAAACAAATAATTGTATAATATTAGTCAACTGTCATATAAGCAGTTTATTATTATTAATTTATATATTTACTACTACAACCTCTAATACACATAAGAGTAATTTAATTCACTAAAAAAAACGCTAAATTGTGTTCTGTATGATTTTTAGAATGATGCCAAAACTCAAAAATAAAAGAGCGCACTCCACTTAGACACCGAAACTAATTTCCACGTTGTCTAGTATAAATTCAATTCTAGATAGCCACCTGCCCGCTCCATATGTTCCGCCACTAAGCGGTTGGAAATGAGCCTCAGACGTGCAAAGTGGGAATTGTATTCCTCTGTTGACCGCAACCCTTCTGATGTCAACTGTGGACACTGGTTCCTCCCTATGACTAGGGCAGACCTGAATGGTCTACTCACTTATACTCCAAGGTTACTGCAGGTACGCCTTAGTTACTAAGTTGTTTTCTGTGATTTGCCCCCTTTTTTGTTATAAGTTATCTATGTTATCTCTAGTAGAACATTCTTGATTGTTCCAACTTAGTCCTTAAGGGTGGCAACAAATCTGTAGCCAATCTTAATTTAGACTTTAATTTTACTCGTATTTGAAACTAATTAACTAATTGAGACTGATTAAAGATGTCCGTGAGCAACAGTAGCATATGACCACCGTGGATTATACGCTTTTTCGCTACAAAACAAATCTTACTCAACAAAAACTCAAACTTTAGATAGGTTAGTTTATATTTCTTCACACATACTTTTTTGTATAGTGGTAATTTAAAAATACAATAATATTTTCGCTGACATTATTATAAATTTAAATAAACATATACTTAATTCTAACTATTATGAAAGTTTAAAGAACTGCATTGCACACAACATACACAAATTAAAGAAACGAAATTGACAGTATAGCAAAATTGGCACATGCTTTTAGTGTTAAAGAGCGCTCCCACTAAGAGACCAAAACTAATTTCCACGTCCACTTGTAGACTCAATCCGAAATGTCCGCCCGCTTCATGTGATACCGCCACTAAGTGGTTCAAACTGAGGACCGGCTCTGTTAGGACGTACGGTTATACGGGAATTGTATTTCTATGCTATATAAATGTATATTACTGTATGTTTGTACACTACGCAATCTACGTAGTAAACAATTTAAAAATAGGTACACTGTTATCACTATCACTACATAGTGTAAAACGAAGTCGCTTTCCGCTGTCAGTCCCTATGTATGCTTAGCTTTAAAAGCACGCAACGGATTTTGATGCGGTTTTTTTAATACATAGAGTGATTCAAGAGCTATGTAATTTAAGGCGTGTGAAGCCGCGGAAAAAACTAGTCTTGTATATGAACAAATAAAACATCAAAATTCATAATTAACAGATAGATTGTTAGGCATACAGTCCTTTACAAATCCTTTACAAATAAAGTCGGGCCTGAGAGGCCCGACTTTAAAGCCTAAAAATATTTTCAATCTCCGTTTTAGTTATTGAACGGTTGGCTTTTGAAATATATCAAATAATATATTATATTTAGTTACATAAAAGTTGGAAACTATAGGTTTGGTCAAGGCATGAGAAACCAAAACTAATTTTCATGTCTGAAGAGATTCGATCCAAAATATCCCCTTATGACTGCTACTAAGTGGTTGAAACTGGTTAGAGCCGGCCATGTTAGATCGTGCAGTTATGTGGTAATACTATTTCTCTGGCATTATTGTTATGGCCGAGGAATGTTGGAGATCATATCATTTTCCTCATGTAGCGGACGTTTGTGTGAAAGGCATATAATAATGAGGTTTTGAGGAGAGAAATAGCCATTCTACTTCGCACTAACGTTGTTCATCAACTGTTGATGTTACTATTTTGATGTTTATCACTATCACTACGTAGTATAAAAGAAAGACGCTTTCCGTTGTCTGTCCTTATGTATGCTGAGATCTTTAAAACTACGCAACGGATTAATGCGTTTTTTTAATAGATATAGTAAGTCGAGAGACGCTTTCTAACACTCATAGTCCCACAGTAGGATTTTCTCCTGTGTCGTGGGTACCATGAACACACAAAAACGAATACACGACCACCCAGACCCAGAACAGAAAATCTAAACTCATCATTCGGATATCTGTCTGGCCGGAAATCGAACCCGGGACCCGGGAGCGGTCACCATAACTGCCGCCCATGGACATTTGTAATCAATCCTAGTTATGATCACGGTCATACCTTGGGTCGACCACAGATGCGTTGCTTCCCCTGAGGACTGAGATGAAACGCCTCGGATAAGTCTGTATCCCTGACCACACCCTTCAAGCCAGAACACAGCAGTGCTTAAAACTGCTGTTATAGGGCAGAAATAGGTGTGGTGGTGATGCCGCCGGAGTCGAACTACGTAGAGTTCTACCACCTTTAAACAACTGATTGTATTGTAGTGTATGATTGTATTGTAATTAATTCGGTACATATTCAAATTCAAAGTAGCCAGTAGCTATTTCATTACATACTTACCTAAAATTATTTTAATTAAAAGCTCACCTACATTTAGCCTCCACGATTTCAGAGGCATGTAAAAATAAATGGATCTTTCTCCGAAGGCGCCATAATCCGTCATTGGGCGCATTTTTCTTTGCGCTGCGACGTAAATTGCGAGCAAAATTCACGCTGCTACGGTAGTAAATTGTAAGAATTATTCAAACGAAATTGGACCTTACGTGCACGACGTTCTGTGTAACACGGATAAGTAGTTACTAGAAAGGACAACGTTTACTTTTTCGCGTGAATACTGTTGTGAGTGTATGTCATAAATCGTGTTAATAATGAACATCTGAAAACAATTCCACATAGAGCGAGGGTTCTGAGATCAATCACCAATGCCTTCTTACAGGCGAAGACTAAGTTCAGCGCCTCTTGTTATAGTGACACAAAAACTTTCTTTACAGCTAAATGCAAGCTGCTAGAAATAGGTATGATAGTGGTACCACCTTCACTGAAGCATACAAACGTTATTTTTAATAAAAGACAAAGCGACATCCATGTCACAAAAAGTAAAAAATATTTTTAATAAATTGAAACTAATATTAATTTAGTCATTAAATTACTAACTATGCACAAAATTTTATGCAAAGTTCTGAAATCGGCGCTCATATTGGCATAGTTTATGTCTAAATTCTATAAAATATAGGTATCATTTTAAGTGCCGACTGAAAAAACCTAAAGATAAACCAGGTATTTAAAATCCCATTCACATCCAGTAACTCTAAATCTCACACGCTCCCATTCTGTTTGAAGAGGCAAGTTATTAAATAATTTCGAGTATAGCTAACAGCCGGCGATGTAATATGCTGTAATTGAGTAAATATCATATACCTGCGTGACAGACTGTTCATTAAGACCAAATTATGTTACGGACACTTGGGAGCGATCGCTCATAATGCCACTTTAAGCTTTTAGAAATTAGAAATTTGTTCTTTAAACTTAATTTTGAAAATTTCTTATTTTTAATTGTTTTCAACATAATATAAGTACGTATTTTTAGCTAAAGATACTGAAATTAGATCTATTGAAGATAAAAAACAACTTCTTGTATTTTTGATACCTATTTATTGAAATAGCAAACGAGTATGCAGTAAGTGGCCACAACCTCATACAAGCTCAAAGTCCTCCATGAGGTCGATCACAGAAGCATTGCTTCGCTATCCTTGAAGGTTAAGTTAGAACGCCACATACATATATCTCGACTACACTATTTTAATAAGTAAACTATTTTAATAGAAAACTAACATTTAGCTGGACCCTGTTATGCAGAAAAGATCCAACCACTTTTTTACTTTTGAGTAAACGCAGTTCAATGACCAATTTCAAGTTCAAATGACCGCAAATAGAAAAATCATAAGTATACCTTTGATACAGTTTAAATTTTGTTAGGAGAGTGTGCTCAAACTGCCAGGATATTTTGTGCGTATATGAAACTTAATTAGTAGATTGCAAATATGTGTGTTACTTGATTTTACATAAGTATTGACTGGATTTTTTCTGCATAACAGAGTCCAACTGTTGTTTTATGCAAAAATATACACGGCAGTGATGCCGGAGTCCACAAAAGTTTTTACTTTTAAAATTACCTTTAATACATTACACAGATGTGTGTCATATGCTCTTATTGCTTTTAATAATATTAGTTATAGTACATATGTGTCATACTGCCTCCCCTAAACGAAAATATCGGTTCAGATGATGGAAGGTTATCGCACACGGTCTTATAAATGGCTTGATTGATCGCTTAGCTTCATTGGAACCGGATTTATTCGACCGGACACATCGGCACGGCGACACACGCTAGACGAGTTTTACCTATAATACTGCTATTATATTTAAAGGTGGTAGAACCCTTGTATGTCGACTACAGCGACAACATCGCCGCACCTATTTCTGCCATATAACAGCAGTGTTAAGGACTGTGTTCTGGTCTGAAGGGAGTTGTAAGGGAGACATACTTACATATTTGAGGCATTTCAACTTAATCCTCAGGGGTAGCAACGCATCTATGGTTGACCCCAGATAGGGATAGGATCACATCTGAGGTTGATTACAAATGTCCATGGGCGGTAGTGGCCACTTACCATTAGATGGCAAAATTATTATGGCTTGATTGATTGCTAAGCTTCATTGGAACCGGATTTATTCGACCGGACACATCGACACGGCGATACACGCTAGACATGCTATACCTATACCTATACTGCTTGTATTAATATGTTAAAATAATGCTTTCGCTTCCGAAAAACGATATTTTAAACAAAATATTTGTTGCATTTGTTAAGAGTTTGAGGAAATTTCTAGTATTTTTTGTTATATATTTTTTCAACTGGTAAAACAAGGGTTTTACCTGATGTCAATGTGAACAAAACTATGGTTCTTACGCCCATCGATGCATTATTAAATTGCTTTAAAATTATTAAATCAACAAAATTAATTTATCTTTTTCACTCTCAAGACATAAAAATATAACTCCTCAATCTTTACTTTGCAATGAAAACCATACATGTATATTAAAAAACTCTTTGGTTGACTAATTCAATAATCATACATACTAACTTCTCGCATCTCGTCAAGAGATGTCGCTACGTATTCTAACATAATTATTCATAGTAAGCAAACAAGCACGCTTCGGGGTACATTAGGCTCGCAATAAACACGTCTCCACAGCGCAGTCTACGCAAATGGTCATATAAATCGGTCAGATCGATCGTTAAGCTTCAGGCGGAGATTTATTCGACCGGACATGTCACCACGGCAGTTGTTGTAAGATTTAATGGGCTAAATGTAAGGATTAACGTAATTACTGGACTAGAAGTAGAACAGCTTAGTTGTTGTATGAACGTAAATGGTTTAGAAACTCTTTCAAGTACAAAGAAAAAAAAGAACAGTTTGTTTTTATATTAAATAAATATTCTTAAACAGTTTAATAAATATGAATTAATGGGAAACATAATTATATACTCACGGGTACGCTAACTTAATACCATTCCCTGCATTTCCGAAATACCCTGGCGTCAGTGATTATGCTTATTATATTTCAAATAATATTTTATGGTAAATATACGTATTATGGAATTTTTCCACTTCCTTTTTCCATAAATGAACCTTACGAAGCAATGGTTGGTTATTGAGCTTCAAAATAATGAAATTAAAAATATACTTTAAACAAGTTTGTCTTGGTTTTCATGTTTGTAAGTGTAATTCGATCACAATGATAATGATGAGGAAAGTGTAATTCGATCACAACGAATAAAAGATGCAATTATGCACACGTATAGAGTTTCTTGCGCCGCCTCTTCTCCATAACGAATAAACCTTCCGAGGCGG
>DWPV01001271.1:0-21644 GCA_018251915.1 Urbanus proteus proteus | reverse complement strand
AACCTAGCTTGTATAATAGATGAAAGACCTATCTTTTGATATACATTGTTCATTATTCATAATAATGAGTTAATTTCACGTAATGGAGCATTTCCCAAAAGTGGGGCAACTATCCGGCTTTTACCCTAAGTAGGTAATCAAGTTTCTATTTGCTTTTTCATAGTAAACATAAGTAAATAGTAGGTAACATTACGGTAATCTAGTATCTAGTATTATTTACTTCCATGAGTCAAGAACATCGTGAAATTAGATTCACACTTGTTCATAAACACTTAAAGTGTCAAAAATATATCAATACACTGTCCGCGACACTAGATAAACACTTGTCCAACGTGTTCGAAGTGTCGTTATACCGGACTGACAGCGCTCTATTGCCGCGCGACACAAATAGACTTGCGGTCATAGACGATTTGCCACTCCTGGGAACTGAGGTGAAATGTCTGTGCACCTACCTGAGTTCATTCTAATTAGACGGTTTACAATACCTTAATGCGAATATTTCGCTAAATTGATAGCGAGTTTTTCTTTAGTTAATACTCCTCTTTTTTTATTTGTTTCCAAATCAAATATCTATCGAAATACTATCAAGCAATAACACTTTAAAGGAATAAAAGGTGACTTCTGCAATATACTGTATGCTTGTTATCTAACCATAACTTATTTCTATGAACAATGGAGTCGCATTTTATAGCCTGTACATTCCTTGGTGCGTCACCTAGTACACATTGAGGCTAATCTCTACCATCAGCTGTAAGCGTTGTCATGTCAAGATTCATAGATATTGACCACGTCAAACGATTGGTAAACAAATGTATTATTAAAGAAAGTAGCTATTTACATGTATCAATTAACTTTTTATCAGTCACTACCTTTTCATCTCAACTTTTCATAAATATTTTGGAACCCATAATACAAACAATACAGCGAAAAATAACAGCTTAAAAAGAAAATTGCAAACTCCCAATTCAGAAATAAACTTTTCAGATACGTTAATATTAACACTGTCATTATGTTTCTGCGCAAAGGTTATTGCACGCAGCATGAAAATAAACTTGCTGAAAGTCCCTAAATTTAATCTTTCAAATATTATTTTACCTTTGCCTCGCATTAATATTTCTGAATTAGATGTAATCCATCTACTGTCTGAACGGGAATGGAACTAAGGGACATTAAGACTTAAAAAACAGCAGCATCATTAAGATCGTATCCCTGAACGCGAACTAAATAAAGGTTTAAAGAGGCCAGGTCGGCCGTCAGGGCGCAGTAGACCTGTATTGATGTTATTCGTACAAAGATTTATTATTTCCATTCGCAATATTAATGTTGCTTCTTAAAGCCGCCGACGTTCGCTCTCTTTATGGATATTTTGGGGCAGTTCGCGGTACAAGGAGGTGAAGGGAATTCATTGCGAAGAGATTTGGCTCCCGATGAAATTTCAAAGGCACATCTATCAAAAAGTCATCGGAATCCGTCTTGTGCTGCGACGCATACTTACGTAGAATTTGGCTTCTGGTAGGTACATTATGTTGGTGAATGAAGCTGCTGGATTAACCAAATTTAGAATTAATATTAAAGAAACGATGCGTAACGTTTAATTTTTAAGAAAATTAGTTTAATATATAGTAGCACTATACAGCCATTGCAACCTGATACGTTGAAAGCAAAACCATTAGCAACATTAAAACACTAAACATAACATTAAAACATTAAATGTTAACTCTACTAGCAAACCACTTTCTCATTTACAAAACTAAGGACAAAAAACGAAGAGTTGAAAATCAGAACAAAGGCAGGATTTACTTCAAGGGTAAAAAAAGAAAATTGTAACGGAGTAGCAGACCTTTTACAGTTGATTAACGAAGCACAATTATTGCAATGGGTAATAAGGTATTCTGATACAAAAGTTGAAGCACAATAGAAGAAAATAAAGATCTTCAGACGAAGCTCAGCAAAGAAAGGGCCACTTAGTTTAAAATATTCGTGAGAATAAGTGTCTCGGTGAGATAAAAAGTTTAACATTCATTTACTACTCAATAAAAGTTTTAATATTGACAATGACGATAAGACTAATAGTCCGTCACTTTTAAATATTAAACATGCGTTAAAAATACAGTATTTTTTCAAATTTGCACAAAAAGCAAAGTAAATTAATTTTAAAAAATCTGCCAAATTCACAACTTCCTATGAAGTTGGTTAAAAACCTATTTTCTTATTGCAATTACGTTTAAATGAAAAACATTAAAAAATATTCCGGCGCATTCATTGAAAAAGATTTAAAGACAATCGCTGTATTAGTACAATGTTATTGAAATGCAAACAATCTACGATCGTTGGAAATACTGTCTGTTTTATGAAAGAACATGTGCGTGGGTTGACGAGTTTGTTATGAAAGCCTTTCTCGGAACTGGTTTATCGGCCATTTGTCAATGGCAGTAACGTCTGATTCGTTGATTGCTTTTTATCGATACTAAACCGCTTCGCTTATCGATAAACTTGTCTCCGGATCAACCGGGTAATTAATTTCTTCCGATAATTTATGGTCATCGACTAGTAAAATGTCATTAAGTCATGTCGTGCCTAGGAATTAATTAAAACTTTCTTGAATGTTTCTTATTAGGGTCCACAAAAAGCTTGTCACAATTAATTTCGTGGAGTTGGGCGCGATTATCGAAATGATGTAGGAGATAAATCACGATAGATCGTTACGATGGTTCCGCGTTCCCGAGCTAATCCGAGAACGATTGTGCGAGACAAAAGGCCTGGACGCATCGCATTCGTTCATGTTCCCTACGTACACGCAATAGTTAAGAATGGACACATAAATATCAGAGAGCGGTAGAATCACGTTGTAAGATTAATTTGTCCAACATCTATGGAAATAAATGCTGTAATGGACATGTTATATTTCATAAATATTTTATTATAGTTAATATTTTAATGTAAATCAGAGTTTTCATTGTGATCCTTTAAAGATAATTACTAACTATTGTGTATGATGGCTATCTCTTGCGTCTGATATCGGCATATATTATGTCACATTCTATATTTTACTTCAATGCCCATGACAGCTCTATTAGTATATTAACTCTTCATCGTTTTGCAGGATAGTGGTCCAAAGATCGCGACTGGGTGAGACGTTCACAGTCATAAATATCCACCTGCTGTTGTTAAGAATAGCTCAAAATAATGAGTTGGAGAGCTGGGACTAAGCAGAGCGTACGTTCGCTTATCGAGTTCGGGGCTCGGCAGGCGCGCAACTTGCTCTGTCGCAGACAATGGGTACACTCGGGTGGTAATGTGGGGCAATAACGATACTTAATTCATTGATTAATTTATCAAGCGCTTATGATTTTAACTCCCAACTTAAGTATGTCATCATACCATGTAATACGTGACAATATTCTTCCCAACACCTTGTGTCACACAATGACGCTGTACGAGAAACGGAATAAAATCAACGAAACATGATTGCACACAATGTTAGACATAGCCTCACGGGAGTTTTCCGTTTTTCTTTTGAAGTGTATGTATTAAAGTAATACGTTCCTATATTTACTTCGCATCATATTCCTTTTAGTTAGGAATAATATTTAATTGATTTCGTTCAACCAACCGTAGCTAAACTGTAACGAATATCCTTTCGTATGTTTCCTGAGTCGCAACCCGGTAAACTACGACATACATATGTAGGGCAATTGCATGGCAAAAGCATTTCTGTGCAATTGGTACTGATGCCAAATTAGAGTGAAGATAACAATCATTAATGTCCACTATACTAGCGGACTGTAAGAAATGAAGCATGTATACCGCTCCGAGCTTCTCGGAGCTCAGTTTAACGACAGTTTCATGAAGTTCGTATTTAATGAGAGGAATATTAAGTCTACATCCATTCCGTAAGTTATTGACTTATAGAGTCATACAGCTATTAAGAAGTCGAGTTCGTCTCTGTTATAGTAGGAAGACGCGGCAAAGATATATATTTAGACGAGTCATTCTAATCTCGTCGTCAAGGTTAGTTTCTGAAGTATTTGTGATCGACCTCAGGTAGGATCTTGTTCTATTTGGAAAACGTTATTTATATCCATAGTGACAAAATACCATAAATAAATAAATAAATAATCATAAATAAATAATCACAAATAAATAATCAAAATTATCTGAAGTAGTACCTTATTATCAGAAGCTTTTGGCATTTTATATATATAATGTGTCTGGACATCCAAGCTTACCTGTAACAAATAAACACAGAAAATTAGTATATATCGAAAAAATATATGAACAGAAGTTGACAGCTAACGACTTTAAAGTGCAGATCGAATAAGTTGTTATTTTGTTGTGGTCCTATGAAGTCTGTATTTTATGTTGACATGACCAAAATAAAGGCTCGCTCGGAACCCACGCCAATCGATGTGACCGTCACGTCGCGTGTCGCTGCCCACGGCCGATGCTATCGACAACTATCGTTTTGTCCCTGGATATCGTATCGCCCGCTCACCGCGCGGTAGCCTTATCGAACGACGCGCGGGTGGCCGACGTTCCGCGACTATTTTTCTATCATTTACATATTTATTTATTCAATATAATCATAAACGGTACTCCTCCTAACCTCATTAGAATGTCAAAATAAACACGGCCCGGAGAAAGCGGCCGTAACCGAGCTACGCGTAAAATAACAAGCGTGCGCGCGTAAATCAATACAAACAGTATGATAATATTTATTAACCCCGCTCATTGAGCGTGATTTAGAATGCTGCCGGCGAAATATGCATGAAGTTTTCTTTGTTATTGCTCGTTCAATAAATTAGCCACTCGGGACTATAATTTCCTTGCCGAGACAACATACAGCGAGATTTGTCACAAAAATTTATTTCCATATTATGAAATTTATTATCGTTCAAACGCATTCGTGAGTACTTAGATTAGTGGATATCCATTATATTTGATTGCGTAAGTCAGGGGTTATTTTGTTTTATAAACCTGCTAGTTTGATCAAAGTGTTGTTTATACGTCTAGATTTCACAAACGAACGCCACGCGTGACACGCATTATTTACGATGACAGACATAAACTGGCCACGAATACGTGTACTTACTCTATTCCCTATTCGAAAACGTCTTACATGAGTCTACATAAGTACCTAATCATCCCCATATTAGTCACTTGTTTTAGCGAACCGATTCAATGTCACGTAGATGTAGTAGTAAGCGTGACAAAGATTTATAAAAGGGTTTCCGAGTTTCCCTCATGCGTCCCGCCGTCATAAGTTGCCGATCCTCGTCCGCGCGATGCGTCGCGTCACGCAGTATTGGGACTCATCCGATAGCGCTGACTAACACTCGTGAAGAAATGATACCATAAACAGCAGTTAGCAGAAAATTATGGGCCCGCGTCGCAAATCTGCCGTGCGGCCCTTCACTAATGCGTTTTATATGAAAATTTCCCACTTTTTGTCTCTAACCCCAACCGAATAAATGAAACGGTTAAAACAGATTTCGATCTCGCCAAATTTACATATAGATAGACATTTACCATGAAGGTCGATAGAGCGCTATCACCCGCCGGCGGCCGCGCGGCCCTGCAGCGCTAACGCTGTTTTCAAACTCGTGTACTTTACTTAATCTAAACTACATTTTAACTTCCTGCACGTATAAAATATAAATAAAACGTATCATATGTAAACAAATACTCGTGGTCAAAGTCAATAAAGCAAAAGGACAACAAAACAAGCACTTACATAGCTTCAATAGATAGCAAATATGTAAGTAAAAATTAATGGGTTTAATTAAGTATTGTACTTGTCAATAAAACTTAGGTAATAAAATAATTAGTATAAAAGATCGGGATCAGCTTCATGTATGTTTATGGATCTGGTTGAGGTGTGACCACACGACCGCACGTCGCTAGTCGGTCCAGGAACATCGCAGTGACCGCGTGTTTATTATTCGCGGAGCTGCCTCTCCGCGGGGACTCGAGGGTTAAATAACATTTATTTAATATACAGACCGCTACGAATCTCCGATTTGTAATTGCATGATTCCACTTAGCCACTGCAAAATTTACATTTGATGTGTACATTTGGTAAACCTGTAGAGGAGAGTAACAAGTGATGATGAAGCGTTTGGCATAGATCATGAGAAAATACACATGTGTGGGCATTTTTTCATTATGAATTTATCTAGTAAACCGCAATTCACTAGTGTGGTATACTTATGGGCCCTCTCAATCTACGAATCCAACGTTTCCAGCAGTAGGAGAGCAATGGATCGATGATAATTACGTCTTACATTTAAAGATTTACTTTGATAATACACTTGCCTAAATTAGTCACTGACACCGAGCTATTTATGAAATAATCAATAAATAATTTACTCACATAGGAATTACTGTAATGTTACCTCATGATTAAACGTAAACCTCGGAGCCACGCCTCACACGGCTCACATGCGTCCGCGCGTACGTAAATAATATAAAATATGAGAATGAGAACACGACGGGATTTTTTATGATCGACATCAATAACATATCCGTGTATGGCGTGGGTCCCTGGGTGCTGCGCTGCATACTAATGGAGCCGAGGGTGCGCCGGGAGACAGTCTGCCCCTTCAATCCTGACATCAAAGATAACTGCAGGTTTAAGAGGGAAGATACGTCGCCATGAATCGGAATTGCGAATTGAAGCCGCCTTTTCAGATGGGACAATTTCGGTGGAATGGAAATCGAAAGCGATGGCAGTTGAATCGATCGCAATCAATACTATTTAATTTTAATTATAGTATTGCATTAATTTCAGCTTCGATCCTTCATTAAACAGACTGCCAAACAGACACAAACAGACATCTTAATGACCTACTAACATGAGTCTAAGTTCCTACTCAGGTATCTTTTATTTTTTCCATGGAATAGAGACTACAACATTCAATGCATTATAGTTTGGGTTATAAGTAAAAAAACCTTACAGATAACAAAGCAAAAAGTAACAACTTTAATCATAACTTGTTTCTCAACACAAATGATTTGTATGACGGATGATCCGAGCGATTCCCACTCTTGTTTTGTCACAAGTGGCTTTTATAAGTTGTTAGCATTCCGATCACGAGCCCCGATATCGTTCCTAGAAGAGAATATTAGAGCTCGGAGTCATAAATTATCATTATTTCACTATCATACATCTTACGAACTAAAAATATTTGGCGAGATCTGATAGAATTCTTATATTTAATTAATATTAATGGTCGTGGTCAGAAAGTATGATGTCTTCCATGACCTTGTCTGGTGTTTTTGCTGAGTTATTAATGTAAAGCACGTACTGCAGGTAGAATATTTTTTATGCATAGTTTTAGTTTGAAGATCGTGACATTTTAAAGATATTTTTGCTTAATTTTAGTCTCGCCTCTGGTCGCGAAGTTAGACTAAAATTAGCGTGAGGACTTAATCCTTTACTTTGAAGCACAAATCCACACACTAAGATTATTACATCCATACACTAAGATTATTCAAAAATAAGGATTGATACTATTTTACACGTTAGAGAACATTTGGAGGCTTTACGGGTTTGGGGTTCTTTATACTAGTGACGTATCATTGCTCATTGAAGGATAAGTAACATCGCAAAACTCGTAAATATGTGATTTTGTATTCCTATAATAGTTAAATGCTTTGCATACAATAAATAAATGTAAAGTACACATCATTATGCAATGACTGTTACATGTCGTTTGTTACTATGATAATTAAATTATTTGCTCATACACAACATCAATTTCAGCAATTTCCCGCAACACTATTTTATGGAAACGGACACAAATAGAAATTAATGTGTTATCCCGCGGCCGCCGTGCGCGCAGACAGTGGGCAAATATTGTCGCCGGCGGACACCGCGGCTGAAATTTGAGGCATTGTATGACATACCATAGCAATTATTTGTACAAAAAGCTATTAATTTCCCGCGAAACAAACTATTACCGTAATAAATTTCTCAAATTCGCTCACCAATTTCGCTAATATATTTTACCGAGGAAATTTGTGCTCGCCAGAATTAAATGCAAAGTCTGCGTAGCTCGAAGCTGTCATTAATTGTAACGCAATTAAAATAAAAACAGTGAAGACACGAAGCGACCTCATTTCCTTTGTATTTCCTTCAGCTCTGCGGTAATAATATCAAATATAAAGATGAAGGGCTGGTCCCGGGGAGAGGGCCGGAGAGGGCCGCGATCCACGAGACAATAAAGGGCGCATGTTTAGGGCCGGGCCGCAGCTTGCATACAACGCGCCTCATTAGGCTGTGGCTCCGGGCGGCGCTCAACACGACTACAAAGGAGATGGAGGTCTTGATGTCGTGTAAAACAGGACATTTCAATCCAATTTATATTATTCTGGACCGTCTCGAAAATTCATGAAATTATTATAACATTTGCAAAGCTGGCTCGACGTGCTGCTAAATCCCATATAATAATCTGAAATTATGAAAATGGAACACAGTTTCATTATAAAACAATCCAGTAATCCAAATATGTAGGTATTTGTTTATCATTCCACTAATAACTACAGAGGAAATAGATTCTTTACAATACCAGTCAATTGTGTTTATAACAACACTAGTATCATTTATGCATCGCACCAGAATCTAGGACTAAAACGAGGTCACCCAAAATGCAGGCGAGTCCCGATACTCGCCGGCGCGGCTCTTGACCCCACCTTGCGAACTTCACCTCGCGCGACCTCGACCTACTTCTGCCGAAGCCATTAGCTGCACACTTTTTACCGAGCTTTTCAAGCCGGATCAAAGGCTTTGCTTCGGACAGGAAAACCTACGGCGATGGTGTGCATTGAGCTAGTGTTGATTAAAGAAAAAATAGCTCTAGCAATCTTCAAAGATGTTTTTGAGAGCAAAAAATCTAACGATTTATCGGTAGCTAATTATCGAAGTAAATAAAAATTTGCAACAATAGAAACTTTCTTACAGGCATCTTATAGATCTTTATTATTTTATCATAATTATGACTAGCTTAAGATGTATTACAAAACCAACAATCTCAGTCCTTCATAAATTTATCAAAAGAGTCGTAGAAGCTTTTTAGACTACTATTGCCGTCTATTTTATTCGTTCTAATACACTTACAAAATTTGTATTCTTTACTTTGGATAAACGGCGTATACCTATAGCGATTACATAATATATAAATGCAAATCATTTGAAAATAGCATTACCATTTTGTTAGATGAATCAACTTCAGAGCCGGATTGATGCTCAGCAATCGCGGAAATAAAGCACACATCTGAATAGCATCGCATAAACCGTTATTTACACGGGATTTAGCGGGATCGCCGGCTCGTCGGAACGTTGCGAAGTTTAACCGTCGGGCAGCCGCTCCCGATCCGTTTTAGCGTAAGAACTGAAGCACACGATACTTTCAATTAACCTGTCGTAAAAATGCTCGTCAAATGTTAATTCATTTGATGATATGTAAAGAGTTAAATGACAGTTGGACAGATTTATGTTTTGTGAATATTCCATATTTGCATGCATATTCATGTCTATCAGTAAATCACATAAAGTTGTATAACATTTTTCTATTGTTCATAATTACATAACCCAGCAACGTTCCCAAGGCGCCAGGTACCTTTTGAAGGCTTTTGAAAGTTTGTCAAAAAAAAAACGTAAAAAGGCGCTAAACGTAAAATTTAATTTTTATAAGTTTGAAATCCGAATTACCTACTATTAAAATCAGTTATAAGAGTAAGTACTGAACTAAGGAATAGCTTCACTCATCTTTGATACCTACGCATCTACCGCTACGCGCTACCTTTCATCATTTCCATCAATATCTTAATCGCATCAAATTCGTTAGTTTGCGTTTGGCCGAGCATCTTCCGGCTGACGGTAATAGTGGGTGAGTCGCGCCGGCGGAACGTCTCGCCTCACCAACCGGGCCCAGATCCAATTATCCGCGGAGGCATTACGCCGTTGCTCTATTTAAACTAAGCCCGCTTTACGATCCCACGTTTGGTTTGATGAAAGGTGCTCAACTTCTTGGATTTATCGCGTGAGCTGAATCACGATGGACCCGGTTTGCTTTAAGTCTTGCAATCGACGAAGTATTACGGACATTTTAGAAATTTACCTTCGCTTGTAACTTTTTTAAACGTTTAACATTTTAGGTGCTATTTTTACAGATTTCGTAGCAGGTATTGTAAAATACATAAAATATTGCATCCTTTTCGAGCAATTTTCAAAACGAGCAAGCAGGGAAAAAATGTGAACAAAAATGAAACAAAAGTGTCTGGTGTAAATAAAAAACTCCACATTAATTTTTATCACTTAAACACAACAGAGGAATAAAATGTAGCAAAAAATTGCCAACAAGTGTGTCGCGGCGTCCAGTGTGAAGAATGACCACACTTGCCGTATATCGTCGGACGCCGTCTCCTGCAGGGGAAGACGGACGTCCAGAGACAAAAAACGTGTTCAGGATATGAGCCAGACCGCTTTTTATTACAACTCGAGATATTAAATGTCGCATTACTTACTTGCTCACAGATTAACTGTGTATGTTGTAGGGCTAGTGTTCTCGTATATAGTGGTAGAATGGTCATATTGTATCAAAAGAATACTTGTTTAACAAACACTTTTTTTTTTAAAATACGAGCCATAAAAATGCTAAAGAGATAAATATTAAATGATTGCAAATATAAAATTTTAAATAACCAAAACCGACAAATTTATTGCTTCCGCCTTAAAGATGAAACGCACCGATGGTAACAAAAACTCTGCCTTCTTTCAAGGATGCACATATTGCACATTCAAGTTTTTGTGACGCAGCCGATACAGGCAACTTCGCAGTTGGAGAGAGTGCGCCGGAAGGAAATCCATTAGTAAATTTTAAGTGTTTTCTGCACCGTGCTTTAATTGTATTGTTTGGTACTCCTGGTAATACAAGACGTTTGAATTCTGGAAAAGAAACGCTTTCTATACACCATATAGCATATATAGCCCCACAGTAGGATTTTCTCTTGTGTCGTGGGTGCCATGGACACACAAAGACGAGTGCACAAACACTCAGACACAGAACAGAAATCAAAATTCATTGTCAACAGATATCTGTCTGGCCGGGTACCGAATCCGGGACCCGCAGCGTGGCAGACCGCTGTGTTGGACGCTCCGCCACGGGAGTCGTCAGTATTTCCATCCAGGGAAGCATTTTACGGTGTTTCTTTTATAAGATTGCACTTAATTTTAAATGGTGACTGGTGAAACTTACTGTAGTGATGTGTTTTTCGCTGTAACAGTTTCTATTTGAGCTTTGAGTGCAGCAGCTTCTTCCTTCAACTGTTCTTCCTGACTGTGATCAACAGTTTGGTTCTGTCGTAAAACAGCTTGAGCTCTTACCTGAAATACAAAAATATAGTATTTACTAACATTTGGCAACTTCGATTTTCATCCTGGCTTGAAGGGTGTGGTCAGGGAAACAGACTTATCCGAGGCGTTCCATCTCAGTCCTCGGGGATAGCAACGCATCTGTGGTCAACCCCAGGTATGACCGTGATCATATCTGGGGTTAATTACAAATGTCCATGGGCAGTGGCCACTTACCATCAGGTGGACTGCAAACTCATTTGCTACTCACATGTTATAAAAAAAAAAAAATAGTAATCTAAGAATGATAAAAATATGAAATGGAGCATACTTTGTAACTTGTGTATTCAGTCTTCAAGTCAGCAAGCTCAATATTAGTCACCCTCAGCTTTTCGTCTGCCTCTGCACATTTGAACTCAAGCCTTTTTATTTTATTACTCAATTCAATCTTCTCTTCTCCCAAATTCATAATTATCTTCTCTTTCTCACTAATCAAGGCAGTCGTTTCCAAATCACACTCTTCATTCTTTCTTTTCTCATCTTCAAGATCTTGCATCAGTTTCACTATAAGATCTTTCTTTGTATTGATAACATTATCTTTCTCCCTACCATCTTCTATAGCGTGTTGCAATTCTTCTTTTATCAATCTATTCTGGGTTTCTTCTGTCTTTATTTGATCTTCTAACAGTTTTATCTGCGTCTTCATTGCTGTTATTGTTCCTTCTTGTGTGTCAATAGTAGATTCCATCTTGAAGAATAATATTGTGTGAATATATTGTTAGGGTTATCTAATCATTATTTTTTTCAAAAATCTATATAGACAGTGTATATAAATTCATGTATCAGAATTTTTAAATTGGTTTTAACATACAACAAAATATAGGAATTAACGAGTAATAAAATTTAAAATACTATGATTACGTGATGTTGAAAGAGCAAAAAATATGTACATATTAGCAAGAACTTAAATGTATATTATAAAATGTATATGTTTAATTATTTAGAGATAAATTTAACTTCGGTTTTGATAGATGTAGAGAAAATAGAAACAATTATTTTATGTAGACAATTTCACCACCAACCTGCACAATTTTCTTTTTACTTTCATCCATTTTAATAGTAAGATCTTTCATAGACCTTTCATAATCCTCCATTTCAAGACTTAATACATTTTTCTTTTTGACATCGCGAAGAGCTTTTTCAAGTTGCTCCTTTGTGATTTTATGTGCTTCTATTTCAGCATTTAACTGTTGACTTGTAACGCGCAGTTCGGCTAGAGAAATGAAAACAATGGCGTTACTAGACATTTTCGTTTAAATTAATATTAACGTGATTTTCTATTACTAATACAAACATTACCTTCTATTTTCTCCAAATTTGCTGACACCTTTGTTGAAACTTCTAGATTATCAGTCAAAGTCTTTACTTTAGCTTCAAGATCAGATATTTCAGATTTCTTGATATTAGTGTCTTCTTTTGGATGACTATCATTATTATCAATGCTCACTGTTACTTTGTCATTTATCATTTTCTTTAATTTAGTTTTTTCTTGCTCTGATATTTGCAACTGACTTGTTGTTTCATTTAGCTTCTTTTTGAGTTTTAAAGCAAAAATTCTTAATTTAGTGTATCTGTAAATAAGAAAACATATTAATTAATATGTATTTTTTTTCAAACAAAAACAACAGTAATAAAGTAATTTCTACTTACTTATCTTCAAATGTTTCATCCAAATCTTTCATACGAGCATGTTCCTCGGCTTTTGAAATAGTGGATGTGGACATGTCATCATTGGGTAGATCTACGACTGAATATTTACACAAATTAATAAATTGACAATCAAGAGAAAAATGCATAGAAAAGTGTTATCCTAAAGTACAGGAAAACTATGAAGTAGCATGAAATTACTTACTAGAACTGTTTTGCTTTAGCTTTTCTATGTCTTCTTTCAAACTTATTATAATGGCATCTTTCTCAGCAACACATTTAAGAACATTGTCTCGCTCAATGATGATTTCCTCAGAGGCTTTATTGTTTTCAATAATTTTATTTTCAAAATTCTTAAGATCCCCTTCTAATAAGTCAAGTTTTCGGAGCAAGCCGTCTCTTTCATTTTTAACACTGTCTCTATCTTTCTCTAATGTTTCCATAAGTCTTTCCAGTTCGGCGACAGCTTTTTGCAATTTAAATATAGCCTCTCCGCGTTCTTTTAGCACCTGGTTAATTTCTTTCATCTCATTAAGTAGTTCAGCATTCTCGGTTTTATAACTAGCTAATTTAGACTTGGCATTCTCATATTCTGATACAAGACTATCAAACTCTTTAGATTTTGCTCGAGCTTCTTTAATTTCAGACAGTAATAAAGCATTTTCTTGTTTATAAGCTGACAATTTAGTTTCTAGTCTAACAATATCAGCTTGCAAGGACTCATTTATTTCAGAATAGTTTTCTGCGTCATCTTTTGGTTGTTCTAGTGAAAGTTTTAGAGTATCTATTTCTTCTTTTAATAATCCATTTAAGTCAAGCAAGTCATCATAATCTTTCTTGGCTTTATCAAGTTGTTCTTGTAGTTTTGCCATTTCATGTTTTACTTTTTCACTCTCCTTTTCTTTTTCTTTCTTATATCCCTCTATTACTTCCGATTTTTCGTTAACCATTTCTTCAAACTGCTGTCTTACTTTTTGTAACTCGGTTTTAATTGTATCAGCCTCATCCCTTAATGTCTTATTTTGATTTTCTAATTCAACGATAGTATCCTTGCCAGTGAGCTTCTCCTTTACTAATATCGCTTTTTCACTTTCTAAAGCCCTAATTTGCAACATTAATTTTTCATCGGCCAGGTTCGACTTATCTTTTAGTTTAAGGCTTTCATTCAAATGTTTGTTCTTTATACTTAGATCTTCAACAGTTTGTATTAATTCATTATTTTTATCACATAATGTTGATATTTTTAAGTTAAATTCCTTTATATTATCATTCAATAGATTATTATCTTTCTCTAGACTTGCATTAGTATCTTTTAATATGTCATATTTAGAATTAATTTCTGCTAATTCAATTTTTAAAGAATTATTCAGATCCTTAACGTCATTCAGTTGCCGTTCCACAATGCTTAGATCTTCAACATTTTGTAACAATTCATTATTTTTATTAGATAATGTTGATATTTGTATGTTCACTTCTTTTATCTTATCATTCAATAAGTTGTTTTCTTTTTCCAGACTGGCATTAGTATCTTTTAATAAGTCAAATTTAGAATTAATTTCTGCTAATTCAGTTTTTAGCGAATTATTGAGTTCTTGAAGATCATTCAGTTGTTCTTTCACAATACTTAGATCTTTAACATTTTGTAATAATTCAACATTTTTATTAGATAATGTTGACATTTGTAAGTTCACTTCTTTTATGTTGTCATTTAATAAATTATTTTCTTTTTCTAGACTTGCATTATTTTCTTTCAATATGTCACATTTAGAATTAATATCTGCTAATTCAGATTTTAATGAAGTATTCAGACCCTGAAGTTCATTCACTTGTTGTTCCACAACAACTATTTGTGATTTCAAACTTGACTTTTCATCATTTAATTGGTTAATTTGTGAAACAATATTTTCATCATTGGCTGTGTTTCGCGATGATAGGGTGTTAGTAAGTTGCCTCTCCAGAGCTTGTAATTTTTCTTTTAAAGAAATATTCTCATTGTTCAATTCATTTATTTGGGTATCTAGAACTTTAGAAGCTTTTACAATTTCATTTTGCCATTTAGGTATATTCTCTGAGTACTCCTTAACAGTTTTTGATAAAATATATCTTGAACCTTTAAGTTGATTGATACATGCAGCACACTTTAAAATTTTATCTTTGTAGCTTTTTAGTTTAATATTGGCCTTTTCTTTTTTGAGTTTTTCGGATTCATAAAGTTTAGTTACTTCATCAATTTTGCCGTCATAATTATTTGTTAATTCTACATTTTTGGCTTTTTCACTCTGGTTAATATTTTCCAGCTCTTGTATTCTCTTGTTTAGCTCTTCAATTTTACTTTCATATACTGCATCTGAAATGTTTCATTAAAATATTGTAAACGAAAAAGGAGTAATCCTAATTATTATAAATTTGAATGTCCATTTATTGGTTTATTATATTGATAGAAAAATATCTTTTATACCTACGATCTACCTACCTTTATACCAACCGTCTCTTGAATGATATGAATGAATAGCATTTGCATTATACCTGAAGCATACAATCCTAACTATTCTAAATACAAATGTACGTGTACACATTAACGTGAGCGAAGCTGCGGGCAAAACCTAGTAATATAATAATGTATAAATATATACATATGAATTCTACTTTGATACCTGTTTGAACTTTCTCTTCAAGCATATGTAGTTGTTCTCTTTGCTGCAGGCCAATGTTGTTAAACTCAGTAGTCCTGTTCTCAAGTTCTGTCAACTGATTAATGAGCTGCTCATTTTCTTCTAAAAGTCTGTTGTGTTGTCTTTTTAGTGAAATAATTTCACTATCTAGATCTGATAGCTTTTGGGTAGCAACCACAAGGCTTTTGTCTTTCGTAGTTATTTCTGCCTTGTGGTTTTTGATCTCTTCTAATAAGGTGTTGCATTTTCCGTCAAGACTTTTTAACTTACTCTTTGCAGCATCTATTTCAGTAATGTATGATAATTTTTGTTCTGTTAGTGAATCTACAAGTTCTTGTAATGTCTTTACATTATTTTCACTGGTATTTTTTGCAGCTTCACAGCTTTTAAATTCAGATTTTAATTTATCATATTCATTTTGGATATCTGTAATAAAATTTATTTAATAAAAATCCATACACATGCATAACATAAAAAATAACTTGAATAACACCATGTTACTAATACCTGTTTTAGCTTGCTTAGCTTTTTGGGCTATGGCCAAAAAGCTCTTGCATTTAACAATCAATTCATCTCGACTTAGTGAATCAAAATTACTTTTCTTAACACTACCTCCTTGATCCTGAAACATAATACCAAACAAACAAATGATCCACATTCATACTCACAGATTTTAGTGTATTTTATGTTACAGGTAAATGAAGTGAAATAATTATTACGATATCCACTTGAGTATCAGATTACATATCAATCAAACGGAACAAATGTGTAGGCTATTATGGCAATCACACTACAACATCAAGGGCAAAAAATAAATACATATAGCGACAAATCGCCCATAATAAATTTAACTATATAACTCAACATGTTGATAGATCGTATCAGAGAAGAGAAAAAAGCTATACATACAAAACATAACTTTCATTCTAACTCCCTACAAGTTTAACTAAATAATTCCGACACTCATAACAAGTAAGTTGTTTATAAAATCATGTGATTATAAATCTGTAAAATTTTCACTTGACTAAGTCAGCCCAGGGACAAAGTTAACTAGCAGTTGTATGTTGTAGGTACTATAAGTTGTAATTATTCATTTAAACTAATACAAACTTCATTAATGAAATCATATAGGCAATTACATTTTAATTACGACGTGTTCCCCTTGATTTAACATTTTTGCTCTTTTATCAATAAACAAGAAGTGATGACACTACAATACTAACCAATGATTGCTACACACTACTTCTCATATAAAACTATATTTAATTTAGGTAGATATTCTATCACCCATCTTTATTGTAAAGTTATGTTTAATTTATTCCTGCAACCCAATGAGAGAAACCAGTAATTCCAGTGAATTAAGCTAAGTTACCTTATTTTCAGACTCCATGCTAAACACTTGTAAAAATTATAACACTGCCATTTAATATGATTTTTATTGTTCTGAAATTGAATTATTTATTTTAAGGATAATAGTCACTATGTATTGTACACGGATGTCTTTAAAAAGTCGAATAAAAGTGAATTGTTTAGAAAAATATAAAATGAAGATGATATCGTATTCATATCACGTCATATCTGTCAATTTATGACATGACAAATGACATCATTCATTGACAATATTGACATTCACTATTATCAGTTTATTACACTGATTACTTTTGTTAGTTTGTATGTTGTTAAAATAATGTAAATATCCTGCTTATTATGAATAAACAAAATATATATTTATTATTTTTAGTTGATATAATAGTAAATTACCTTTAGAAACTATGGTTACTATTGTTTGTTTTGATAATACTATAATTAGACACGTTTATCAAATATATATTTAAGTAAAATATAATTATTCAACTTATTTTCTAGTAAAATGTTGTTAGAAATCAAATTATTATGGTTAACTTGGCTCAAAGTGATTAAAAGCCATAGTTTTAATTTTTAGGTAACCACAGAGTACACATTTTTAAATGGCGGCTCTAGTCACGGCTGCTGCTATCGTTCTATGCGTGAATATTAAACGATAAGTCATCCAATTGTGTGTAGTTTTACAAACATTAGATTCGATGAATGATTGAAATGTGATTAAGTCCTATAAACAACAGCCTTATCCTATTCCATAACTAACCAGGTAAGCGGAATTCGGTAAAGCAAAAAGATTTCTTAGCAGGAAATCTTATGGGGCGCGTCCATCAGTGATATTATTGTTGGAATGCACGATCTTGTGTGCTTCGAGTCATAAGTGATGTATTTATAGTTGGCATCCTAAGTATAAGGTATGAAAAACAACGTAAATTGATGGAATGTGATTAGTTCGCGACATGTCAACGCCGTCTGCCGAGTGAAATAGTTATACATAAAGCAATATCGTGAATACAGAACGCGCACGAAGAGGCAGGATGTCGAGTGATGAGGACAAGCCGCCCGCGCCGCCGGTGCGGCTCACCAGCAACCGCGCGACCGACCGCGGCGACTCCGTGGCCTCTGTTGACATGAGACCGCTTCCGAAAGGTACGACCAAACACCAACCAATGAGCTGACCGAATGGATGACTCATATTATTGTTTTAGCAAAAAATGAATATATTAACTTGACAATGGGCACGTTCAAAATAATTCTGCTTGCATTAACAATCGTTTTATGGTATACATAAATTTCAATTAATTTTACATTGTTTATTTCGTATAGTCAGCACCTTTGGCTGTAACTTGCATAGCATTACTAATCGGAACAAGGTAACTTCTAGTGTTCACAGAAATTCTAAGTATGATTACTACATTTTCAGAACCAGATGATGGTGGTGATAGAAAAAAGAAAACACTTAAGGCAAAGATAAAAGGATCCAAAAGCACAGCACACAACGACAACAAACCTAATATTAGCTATCCAACCAATTTTGAACACACTGTGCATGTGGGTTTTGACGCAGTAACTGGAGAATTTACAGTAAGTAGAGTTATATTATAATAGATGACACCAGATATTTCTGTAAGCACAACTTTACCAAATGTTTGTTTTCTAAAATAAAAAACCCTTGACCATACAGTTTGGAAGCACTTTTGAAATGTGTTAGAGCTTTTCACAACATATTGGTGACACAGTACATTGCAGTGCTTTAAATTGGCAATTGTTGCACATTTCCATATTGGTTTAAAGAAATCCAGCATGTAGCTTTCTGGTTATAAATTATTATGCTTATCTAAGGTCTAATTTGAGCCTAAAATTTTAAACAAACTTTTTTGGGTGACATTCTACCATAAACTTGGGATATTCATATTTAATGAGTCGCTTTCCTACTGCAAGGGCTTCTCGCTGAGGTCATTGCGTCAGCTTCAGTGCTTTTATTTGATTTCTGGTTGCATAGGTTCATTAATAAAATTTATGTTTTTATCATTTATTTTAAAAGTATTTATTTATGAATCCATAAGTAATACACTTATAGAGTAGCCCCAATAATTATATTTATATTATGAGAGTATATTTAGTATGCAAAAGGTCTTTTCTATAAACAATAATACACAAACTTATTATGCAATTTATTAGCCAGTCTATTAAAAAATTCTTGCAATTAGAGCTTAACCATAGTATTCAATAGATAAGATTTGTGTAGTAACCATATTCCCCTTATAATATTGACTCGTTTATAGTAGCATGTAAAAATAGAGAATGGTAAATAGCAAGTCTTTTACGCACAAAGTAAAGACTGAAAGTACTTGAAAATAGGATAGTAGATATCTCTCTAAAAATGGTTAACCATTTTTCATACCTGTTATAATATATATCCATATTATTGAGTTCCATGTATTACCGCTTTTGTTTCAAGCTGCCTCTAACAGTAAGTAATAGTTTATTATGTATATGTTATGTATGTCTTCTTGTTATTATTATATAATTGTGTATAAACACAAGGTAACTTGAAGACATACATGATTCAGTCAACTTTTGTCCTTGTATTTGTAGTAATTCATTTTAAGTTTAAACCTCTTTTAGTACTATGCAGCTTACAGTTCAAATGTTTAACATTTTTTGTATAGATCATTATCATATGTCTGTAAACCTCTGTACATACAAAATAATTCTCACATAAAATAATTGAGAAATTTCATTTCACTCAGAATACAGTTATTAAGAATTAACAAACATAATTTATATTCTATATCGAGCATGTGTGTATTGTATTATGCATAAAATAATCCTACAGAATCTAATTTTTTGTATTTATAGTAGACTATAGGTACTTTAGGTATGTAATTTTAGCTCTACAAATTATTATGCAATATGGACATATCATTTATATAGTTGCTTACATTCACATTTTCTTTACGCTTATCCGTGTTGCTTCACTTGCAATTTTGCATCGAGCACATTTATATATAACAAATTTATGAGATCCTATATTGCAATGACACAGATATTTCTAAATTATTATCACATGACTGAAGCATGCTACTTTGTATTATTCACATTAGATGACAGATATTTATTTTTATAACGGTGATGTATTGAAAGATTAAAGTTTATATTAGTGGAGTTGCTTGTATCCTCAATATGATGGTTGCTTGTTGGCACAGGGTATGCCAGAGGCGTGGGCGCGGCTGCTGATGGCCTCGAACATCAGTAAACAGGAGCAGAAGAGCAACCCCCAGGCCGTGCTAGACGTACTCAAATGGTATGACGCATCAGCAACGCAACCACCGCCTTCCAAATACATGACGTCAGCACAGATGCATACAACACATTCAGGTAATTGATATCAATTTTCGTTTTGTTTGGCTATATTTACAAATGATAAATAGTTTCTGTTAGAATAATTTAAAACATACCACAAAACTTTATTAGACTGCTAAGTTTTACAAATGAATCAAGATTTTTAAACTCCATAAATCATTACTCATTTGATACATTTGATACAAAAACAATTATAGGGATATTACAAATTGGTGTAATTCTATTTTTAGGTTCCTCTGTGTCTCGAGTGTCTTCCAGCAGCCCATCGTCCTCTACGCCCACGGATACGGAACATCCAGAACCGCCGCCCCCACCGCCCTCACGACCTGATCGCACCAAGAGTATTGTATGTATTGCTATCTACAACCTTTATAAAATAAATAATGTATTTAAAATACTATTACATGCAAAACACAAGTAGTTTAGTTGTCATTAACATAAGTATAAAGATTTATGGGATTCTTTTTACAGTATACAAAACCAATAGAAGAAGAAGAAGCGCCTCCTCCGCGGCCGGCCCCCGCCCCCGCGTCACCACCGCATGTGCCTCATACACCTATCCCCACACATTCAGTAAGTATTACTTTTGTTTCTTTCCATAAATAGGTAAATTGAATTATCTTGGTTGCTCATTGCTATATTTGGTATGGAAAATCAAGATGTTGCTGTTGAAAAGCCTGTAAATATAAGGATTCTGATAGAGACATTCTGATAGAGATTTAGAATGTGTTGATTCCCCTAAAAACCAATTTTGAAGATTCCTTTAATTTAAAATGAAATGATAATGTATCCTAATGCGTCTATACGTCTTGTTTAAATTGTGTCGTAATAATAGTATATAATCTGATAGCCATTTAGGATTAGAATGGACTGAGAACCATATTGGAATGTCTTCTTCATGCATGAAGACTGCTTAAAATCAAATGGCATTGCATGCATGAAATGTTTTCACAATATATTGTGCCGTAGCATGATGTAAATTGTACGTTGTCCGTTCAGATATGCGTCCGCGCGGACGTGAGCGCGGCGCCGGTGCCGCTGGACCGCAACAAGAACCCCGCGGCGCCGCAGACGCCGCCGCCGCACGCGCCGCCCGCGCACGCGCCCCACGCGCCGCCCGCCAACGGCGCGCCCGCCGCCACCGACACCGGGTACGTGTTACACCTACACTTTAAGGGTGATAGAAC
>DWPV01001270.1:0-21646 GCA_018251915.1 Urbanus proteus proteus | reverse complement strand
TTTGTCTTAGCCTTTTCATAGATTACATACAACTGTGCGTAGGATAAAATATTAAAAACAATATTAGACGAAAAACAAGGTCATTATCCTGAATATTTTTCTCTTTTTTATCAAAGACCAATATATTATTTAAATGTCTTTATTTTTTTGAATAATAATATCTTCCCAAATTAAATTTTATGATTTTTTACTACGATAGTGTTATTTCCATTTCATGACATATAATTATAAAACCTATTTTGAGACGGGGCGTGAAGCGTATTTTTGAACAATTCCAAGAGACATTATTTTTATAAATAGATTGGCTTTACTCCAAAGACAATTCTTCCTTGATATATTGTTATTAGAAGTCCTTAAGAGAACAGTTTCTCATATGACTTAAAGATTTAACAATACGAAAGATGCGTATTTATTTTTGACTCATTAATCACATTTTAAGGAAAACGTTTAAGGAAATTGAAATAATGCATTAGGAAAGTAAGATATTTTGCTATGAAGTTTTATTATGCTCATACAATACAATACTACATTAAAAGCTAAGTTTGACGTCTTTAAATGACGTCATGTGACTTTTTTCCTGTTCTCAAGAAAAAGGGAAATTTTCAAAAAGAAACATGAATTAAATATTTAGTTTAATTTAATAAGTGCTAACTTTAAAATAATAATAACATATGTAAAAGTTATGCAACAAGAGGTATTATGTCGTAAATACAAACATAATTACGTATTGTATACGTTTTATTAACATTGTTAATTACCTGTCATTTTCAAGGTCGTCTAATGATGTATAAATTGTATAAAATAATGTCAAAGGTTATTACTACACTCTTCGATCAACAATACCAACTAGATATGGTGTCAGCAAACAAAAACCGTAGTATTGTTGATCGAAGACTACACTACTTATTAAATGATTTTAGTCCAGAGGGAAAATAGCAGAATATATTTTCTTATACAAATATGAAGTTACTTACATAATATTAATTGAAATTCCTATTGTGTCTAAAACTGTATAAAAGTAATTGAAGATAATATACGGAATTGTATCAACTTTATTTGAAATGAAATTTTTTCATAAATTGATTCATGTCTAAGTTTGTCGTCATGCAAGACGTTAGTGATTGTCAAAAAAGTTTTCCATCAATTCCTAGAAACTCTTCATTATGCATACAAATATACACTACAATGAAGTTCTTTACCATAAAAGGAACTAAATACATACATTTTATTTCTACTTACTATTCATTAAATAATTGCTCAATTACTTTATTGTCTTAAATATCACATTATATTATTATTTGCTTGTACACTTTTTAAGCTATTTAAAGATGATTTTAAATTGGCGTCATTAGACATTCACTCTACTATTTTAAAACAGAATTGTTTTTATCAATTTAATACAAATATTGGCACGTTTTTTTTAACAACAAAGCAACTAGTTACATTGCCCTACATTAAATAAACATAATAATTTATCTACCTATTCAAGGTCTCACATTTTAGAATCCGGACACGTGAAAAAATGTCTCGACTTTATCATTCGATTTGAGCTTGATTCACACTTTAATACAATATTGACAAGATATATCTAATATTTTTCTTATAATAAATTTATATAAAGCCCTAAGCCCATCAATCAATGCATACATATACAATATTAAAGCTATTTTGACAGAGGTTTTAGCGTGATTCTTCACGTCACTCACGTTGGCTGGCGCCCCGCTAAAAGCTTTTGCGATCCTCGGATATTTACGTATATGCTTCTAATAACGTAATGAATTATTTTTATTTGACTTATTTAAAGTCAGTTTTCCGAAAAGATGGCACATTGCCATTTGGAAGATAATTCGTATGTAACCAAACGGTTAACAAAGGAATGTTAACCGGCTCGCTTGAAGAAGTTCCCCGTTTGCTCATCGACTTGTGGTGGTGGCGTGGGCGGGATCTCATGTTGTGGCTTCAGTAGCCAGGGGTTTTCCGCGCCCTGTTGAGGACTGCCATCGGTTCTTCTCTGGTTGGCAGTCGACAGCGTTATGTTCAGATGGGGAACTTGGGCTTTTGGGCACGTTGGAGGCCTGTTAGATTTTGGCTGCATGTTGTCTGTAACAAAATTATTTTTTTTCGTTATTTCAAAACCCAGAGATAATAACAATAATACAAATACACGCATAACATTAACATTAGAATATTTATTTATTATGGCAACATAATGTTGAAAGAAACAAAAAAGAAAAAAAACATAAGAATCAATGTTGCATACGACAAAACAAAAAAATAAAATATTTTTCAATTAGCAACAGGAATAATTGAATTACATTTGCAATAGAAATAACTGAATTAAAAACGCACGATAATTTGAAAATAACATATAAAATTATTAAAAGAAATAATGAAAGTAACGATCTAAGCAATATAAAATTTAATTCGCTTGTATTGAATTTAAAACACATAATAGTAACCAACACAGTCAGAGAAACAAACAACAATAAAATATTTATGTCGAAACAGAAACCATAAAATATTCAGAACACATGGCAGCGATATCACTAAAATACGAGAACAACAACCTACCTTGTACGTTTAAGTTGATATTTTCCAAATGGCAATTGATAACGTCGACACTGTCAACAAACATTTGAGGCGTATTTGAAACGAGCACTTGAGTGGCCGGAGGTTTGATATGAAATGCGCGTCGGCTAGTTCCTCGCCGGTTTATATCGTATCTGAGTCATTTGGCAAGAGAACCTCCTCAGCTCTCCTCCACGTCACGCTGTGCTCTGACGCCAGATAGTATGACGCCAGCACTCTCCGGTCGGTTCCAAGTCTCTGTTCGCAAGATAATGTGCGTAGAGAAATGTAACGACAATATTAGTATAATTCTAATTCCGATAAGATTGACAAATGATTTATGTTAATAAGTCTAATTTATTACAAATGTACGTCAATTGTGTAGTTACAGCTTGTATATGCAAGTTGTACATATGTACATAACTATAATAGAATTCCTTATGCATATTTAAACAATGATAATAGGCTTTCCTTTAAGATTTAATTCCGTGTTATGTAATTGTATATTAGGTAATAGATTGAAACACTAACAGTAGACTTGTACAGTTGTATTCAATCCTTTCGTCTTTCTCTACTAACCTCCCTATTGAAACGTCCACTTGACCGGCTTCGTCGTCAAAGGGATACTTATATACCGTTGTATTTATACTCTACCCAATTGAATATTTGCTAGTTTTACGTACTTAAATAACAACAAAGATCTCATAATCCGGTACAAAGATGAAATGAAGTCAATATCACAAACTGATAAGATTTTTCCGTGACTTTTATTTTCACCTAACAGTTTCCAAGTGCAGGCAAAGTTTAACGATTGACTGTTCAGGAAACTAGCCCATTAACAACACAATTGTGAATGGTTTTTTCGTGTTTCCCAATATAATATTGTTGTCATTTTTTCTGACTATTGTTCAGTAACGGAACGAACATCTATTCATGTTATATCGTCGTTTTTCGTACAAAAAACTAAGGGACATTATTTCCTTTAGTAAAAATATTGTAGGCACGTCAATTGTAGTTTGTTCTTTGTCAATATTTCAGCAGAAGAGCAACCCACCCTTTATCGTAGACGTTATTGTGCTAAAAGAGTTGAAATAAGGAGATTGAGATAGCGTCAGTTACATAAAACGGGTAGCTCTGGATCGCATTGTTCTCTTGAAACAATAATATTAAGACGGTATTGTCCATAAGCTATATACGAACGTTGTAAGTTCATTAGTTGTGAAAGCGTAGTCAGGGTTACGAAAATAGAACCTCCTTAATTTTTGGACGACTCTATGAGTGTACCGATGAGTCATACACATTATTTGTAACTTAATGTTCGCAAGTTGTGCTACTTGAATTTAATGGTCAGGTTACTATCTACTATATGGGTATAAAAAAAATGATAAAAATGTATTTACGTCGAAAACAGTTCCGTTACTCCCGTTATTTCCGTATAAGTATTTTTATCTTTGCTTTTTATCATTTGAGTACTATATGTACTAACAGGCCGGTTCTTTAAATCAACACAATAAAAAACTATTTTATTAATAATCTACTTGCGTCAGCCGTTACGATTTTTTTTTCCACGGTTACCTACACGGTAATTAAACAAAGAAAAGTTGAATAAATTATATATTAGGTACCTACCCATTTAGACTGCAATTCAAATTTAAGTGCACATGTCATGACACGATTATTTTGTGTATCACAATTTGTTTGCACCCTGTGTTGTAGTTATTTCAAGGTGCGATTAATAATTAAAAATGTATTTTTAAGATAAAAACGTAGGTATTTGGGATCATGCTTCCATTTATGTAGATAATTGTAAAAAACAATAGAAGTTTACCAAACTCTTCGGGGTTTGGTTAGCTTATTCGTTTACGGTTCTGTCTAATGAAGATAAGGAAATCATAATACGCTTTCAAGAAACGGTATCATTCTTTGCACATAGACTTAGGTAGGTATTAGTTGTTTTTATTGCGACACGTAGATCGTCGTAGTCGGCGTGAATCGAGCACAGATGCCCTGAGCATTTTATGGTTGCAGGCTTTGCGTGATGTTATAGAAACTAATAAAAATATTGTCTTTATAGTTTCAAAGGGAGATATCGCAAGTAGGCAACCTGTCATCGTGCGAAGATTATGACATAAATACCTTTGTTTATTGCTCAAAGAATATAAACATTTGTGATTAAAGAAAACATGGAGCAAGTAACAAGTAACAACGGGAATCGGGTAAGCCTTATGGCCAACATGAAAGCACTGGGTGTCATAGTAATGCACTTTAAATCATCGATTAAAATGATCTAAAAGACATATTGGTACCGACATCAGTTTATTACACAATTATTACACTACAGAATATAACAGAATTGAAATACAGATACATTTTGTGAGGCTAAGTTCTCAAATCTAATTAATATAGAATTGTAATATTATTGAAGAGATGAATGAAAAGTGCAATGTGAACAATAGTATCCATGGGTTTATAACACTACTAGGCTAGTGTGCTAAGGTTGCGAACAAGTACCTAAAGAGTTGACTTTTCTATTTCTATTCAATTGACTTTTAAAGTACAGTTTTCAATACTCAGGCTGTTGACACAATTTTCAAGATCCAAAGTTACTTTTAAGCGTTTAATCTTAGCTCTTTGTTTTGGAAAATAGGGTTCATTTCAAGCTGCACCTATGTTTATAATTGCATAAAACTCAATTTGACTACTCTTAATTTTTGAAATCAACTTTTATAGTTAATTTACATGCGTGGGTAACATCGTTATAATGTGCATCATAACTCTACTGTCCAATTCATAATAACAAAAGACTCTTATCATCAAGTGACTTATTGTAAGCGTAATAATTGAAGTGATTAACTAATTTATTCGAAACATAGCTATTGACGTGGCAGATAACCTGATTCAACGAAATCCTGTGATGTGTCGTTGGCACGTCATTAGTTTCGATTGTAGGTAGCTATGTATAAGTAAACGTATTATTCTCAGGTTTATCCTTCAGTAATGACGGTAGCATATGTGTGACTGTGTATGTGTCATACTATGCTTTAATAGCTCGTATGTCGTATAATGTCTCTGACAAAAAAGCATATATCGCAAAATTTTACAGCGGTTTCTATGTAAATTCGACAACGTTCGCTGACGAAGCCCGTTATATACAAAACATGAACACGCGATTGTAGCGGCCTTTGTCGTAACGTGTGGAAAACAGTACCTATGATGGTATCGATTTGTTGTCTCCGACATAGAAAGTGTGTTACGGAATAGAAATCGATTTTGCGTTCATATTTTCAAGTATTATATGTAAACGCATAGATATTATTGGTTATTTTTTGTAGATTTACAATTTGAGATAATTATAGATTTTATAATAGATATAGGTAGGGCTATATGTACGAGTTAGTGAAGATTTTCATCAATAATTAGTTTGACTTTTGGTATGAAAATTATGTTTAAAATTCTAATCCTTTCTTACGGTCCTTGTCCAAGATTCATATAATAATTAAAGTCTACAGCAACAAAACTATTTCGTAAAGTAAATAAAGATACCTTGACAGTTTTTCTGGAACCAAGCAAAATATTTCAATAAAAGCTTTTATTTTTGGTAGCGACTACTGGGTTTGCTCGACTCCGAAAATTTAAAATGAAGTAATGTTATTCATTCTTAAACGCTTCCTTGGTAGTAATTTTGTAGATTGATATATTTTCCAATGACTCGTTGACCCAGTAGCCGAGTTCGTGACAGTCTACAGGGCAATGCACGATTTTACTTGTGTGCTGCTGAATGCGGAAGTAAAAAATAATTTTCTTGTTTATGTCCTAAGGACTAAAGGACTGTCACATTAGCAGATATTTATTATTAAATGTTTTCAGGACCATAACTTAAGTATTTTACTTTACATTATTTTCGTACACGTAGTAGGTAATATGTAAAGGAAAAGTTAAAGTTTTGAGGTAAAAGCCTCTCTTTCTCCACTCTAGCTCCATAAATTCTTGTAAAAAACTTATATTAAGTACCTAAATATAAATAATAATAAATATAAAAATGTCAATATTACTTCATTTGTCTTTTTATGACATTATTAGTGTTAATTCGATGTTTCCAAGGGATCGTTTATTGGTACTTACTATAATTTCTAACTACGTACGGAAAAATAAAACAAGAATAGGTAAATCTATAGATTCAATCAATAATGTTAATTTATATAAATCATAAACAAATGCACGCGGGACCAGTGAACTCGATATTGGTGACTAGAGTCTATTGGGCACGCCGACTCCAGGCGGGCCCCACTTGTGACAGCACGGATGTCGCCGCCCAGCCCCGCCTTGCTCAATCACTTTGCCATCTTGTACTTTCTGTATGCTGAAATATTAAACAAACTCCTATTTTCATTACAGTAGTTGTCCATTATTTTGGTTCGTCAACAAGCAAATAAACTGCCTCTAGGTAGTAGGTAAATTTCCGTGTGAAATAAATCCAAACACAGTTTTAATTACCAACTTTCCAAGGGCAGAAATAAGTACCAAGCTTTTTCCTACCTCGATTACCATCTCTAAAGTACCTATAGGAATTATTTGTTTTAATCATGCAAGGTGAAAATGACACAATAACCCACAATACTTAAACTTAAGTTTTAATTAAAGTTACTTATGTATATTGTACTTGCTGTAATAATTATTTATTTTAAAGGCACCGGTGGAAAGTCGTCCACCATCTGGTGGTCCGAACGGCTTAGATTCGTCTGGCCCGAATCAACTACCAGTACGGCCGCCTCTGACTAGAACGGACTCGCGATCAGCATTTTCACTTCAAGGACAGAGGCCTGCAGCTCCGCAAGTGCCACAAAGACCTCAGTTTCAGCCTGGAGGGCCCGTCACTAGCCCACCACAGCTAGGACCTCGTTTAGGGACTCCACCAACAAGGGGACCCATAAGTTCAGGTCCACCTGGAACTCAACAACTTCGCGTACAAGCTCCCCAGCAACGACCGGCAGGTCCTCAATCAGTAGTACCTCAACAAGGGCCCAGACAACAGTCACCCACCACTGGCCAACCGCCGCAAAGAGCTCCTGCACCGAACAGTCTGCAATTCGGTCCCAGGCAGCCACCACAGTTTGGCGGCGTAACAACACCAGACGGATCTAGACCGCAATCGTTACCGCAAGTAAACGGCAAACAAGCTACTAACTTATCTGTACAACCACCGCTTGGGCAGATTGCGCGACAACCATCGCAAGGTTCTTTAAAAGGCCCCGATACAAGTAAACCAGTCAACCTGGATAACCAAAACGTTTTCAATGATAACCAGAACTTCTCTAAGGCCGAGCATGACAATGAAATACCGGGCGTTCCAAAAGGTAGAAGTTTCAGTATCGCTGCTGCACCAGGTGCACCAAGTCCTCTCAAGATGGAAGATGATAGACGAAAATCCGTTAGTGCTCTCAGCGGAAGAATTGATGATATAGGTACTCGAAGCCCTGCTCTTGGTCTGATTCAAGAAGCAAAAGATAGTAAAGATAATATTCGTGGTTCTGTAGAAAGTGTTAGGTCAGAAGCGTCCTTTGATGGTGGCAAAGATGTAACGGAGCGCCCGGAATCGCGTTTATCGGGATCGAAAATGACTGAATCATTTATGGGTTCTCTATCAAACTTGACTTCTAAGAAAAAGTCTGACGATGATGATGACGTTATTCTACAAAATAACGTAACGTCCCCAAAGAATGAAACGACGCCATCGCAAAATAAACCAGATTTATCTGATCGTTCACCATCATTGACTCGTAGTGACGATTCACCTGAACCCAAAAATGTTTCTCAGAGTTCGGTAATTAACAACAAATCTCAGAGTGTAACGCCAGAACCACAACGACCGAAAACGCCTAAAATTGAAGTGCATCCAGATCCTAAACCTGAGTCCCCAAAAGAAGTAAAACCAGCTGTTACACCGAATAAACATGTTTCCAAATCTCCCGTCCTTGATGCTAGGCCACCTTCAGCTAAGAAGCCCACCGATTTTAATGCTTCTTTGATATCTTCAGATGCTAAAAAATCGACCCCGCGTAAGGTAGCATCTGCTCCAAAAGCTCGTCCAAAAGGTATATAAATAGGATAATTCAAAAATATTAATGTATTATTTTATTTAAGTGAATTATGTGATGATCTGAGCCTTATATAAAATAAAATATATTTATTAAGTACAATAACTTAATTCATTACAATATTTCTAGATATTAATTTCCGTATGTGTACTTTTTTAGATGGGGACAACGATAGCGGAGTTGATGAGTCGACACAGGGGAACGTAAGTATAATTTTAAATTGTTTTTAATTATCAAAGGACTGTTGTTATGTTTGTAATGAAATGTTTATTGTTTTAATTTCTAGGATATGAATGGTTCACCAGGTTCACCAAATAAAAAGCTTCCAAGCAAGTTACCGACTAAGGAGAAATCCAGCAGCAGTCTTAAGCCTAGTCTTTCCCGATCATCGAGTAAGAGTGCTACGGCAAAGACTCCTGAAAATCCGCAACCTGGTGATAAGAAAAGTGAGTATCATAAATATGTGTAATACTTTTTAACATTATACTGTTCTGTTTTCTTACTGGCACTGGTCTCTTTTCACTACTGGAAAAAGTATCACTAAGAAATTTCGTAATAACAAAACGCATTCCTTTTTAAGAGTATAAGCAAACTGAGCCTTTTAATTTGTCATGAGAAACTGCAAATGTGAAACGTCACTTGTAAAATCTTACTTTCAGAGGTTCCGATGAACAAAGTTCAAGTTGGGAGCGCTCCATCACCTAACATTAAAGCCGTGAAATCCAAGATAGGTTCACTCGATAATACGACTTATAAACCGGGTGGCGGGAAAGTCAAGATTGAGAATAGGAAGATTGACTTCAATAATGTGACGCCAAAGATTGCCGCGAAAAATGATGCTTATACTCCTAGTGGTGGAAGCAAGAAGGTAAAATAAGTCTTTAATTTTTCCTACTAATATTGTACTACTAATACTATAATATAGTAAAATAGTATTGAAGTAATTCTGACTGCTAAAGAAAACTTATTATGAAACATGAAACATTTTCGTGGAGTACGATGTAGACGAACTCAAGAAGTAAGGCTGTCTTTATCGACTATACCGACGATCAAATTAATAGGCCAGGGAAGAAGCAAAATACATACAACAAAATACATCAAATTATGTAATTTATTATTTTACATTATTTTTTACAGATCACGACTACAAAATTGGAGTGGAATGCGAAATCAAAGATTGGGTCGCTCCAGAATACGACGTACAAGCCCGGCGGTGGGGATAAGAAAATCGAAACGGTGAAGTTGGATTTCAAAGAAAAGGCCAAGCCCAAGGTAGCGTCTACTGCGAACATCAACCATAAGCCTGGCGGAGGCGGCGTGAAGGTAAACAATAATAAATTTTATGTACTACGTGTACATTTATTAAGATTATTCAGAGAACAACATAAATACTTCTTTAACTATCTTATTACTGAATCACAGTTATTATTAAATATGTAAATAGATGTCAACTTAGAACTAAGATTTAGAAATGACTGCAGTTTAATGGTGATTTTTTCAAACGTAATCCAAGAAAAAAATACTCAGGAAGGAATTATTATACATTTTAAAAAAGAAACAATGATTTTCTATTGTGTATCTTCGGTTAATTCTTATAATTAAGTAACATTTAATACCTCTGAAATTCACAGCTGCGGATTTTTTGAGTATCTGGGGTCCGCCCATGAAAGAAACAGTTTGACTGTCGTTGTTGTTTTTAGTTTGTTAAATGGGCGTTACCTCGATGGAGAGCGTCGAACAAACCTTTTGCTTTTCATTATTTAAATAGAAAGGTTAGTCTGGTGCATCTTAATCATTCGGAATGAATTATATTTTTGGGACGTTATTTTTATGAAAAATCGTGTCCGCGTTGACACGACTTGGCTGTCGTCACGCTCAAAAATTGCGATTAATAAGAACAAGAGATAAAAAGCATATTAAGAATGGGCATGTTATAAATTTTCCAAAATTTAAACTGTTTGACAATACTTCACATAAAACTATTAGTTAACACGGTAACATGACATGTATTATGTAAATAAAAAGCTATACAGTGAATGAACTAGACAAGATTAAAATACAAGATATCCCTTTACTTTAGGTATTTACTGGAAAACGATTTACATGCACGCTACCCTATCAGCAATAATTTATGTATATCTATCTATTATGTTTATGTATTGCTCATGCAAATCGCGACAGATGCACTAGATAGCTAGTCTGACAATGGATCTTTTCACCATAATTTATGATACACTGACTTCACTTGCATAGTAGTTTACCGATATGGCCTTATGATCACAATAAACAATAGAGATATATGTACCTACGGTTATACATACATCAATTACAAAGTATAAGCTACGCATGTATTTATGTTTTAAAGAGTTTCGTAATTATAACGAATTACATGAAAAGTATATGTAATAGAAAATGAGTAATTCATTAATCCTTTGTAAGTCTTGACATTATACGTTAAAAGGTACTTAATGTACTGTTTCATTATTGATTAATATGAACAATTGAGTCACATGGACATCAAGTCAATGTTAAATTAATTACAAGGTCAAATTACGAGACTCTTTATTTAACGCTTTATATCATCATTAGGTATATTTTAGTGCACACTCACTTTTCCGAACAGATTGAAAACCAAAAATTGGATTTCAAAGCCCAAAGCAAGGTGGGCTCACTCGACAACGTGAAACACAAACCGGGCGGCGGTGACATCAAAATATTTGACGATAAAGAATACATCAAGCAGGTCGGAGGGCAGTCTCCGGTCCCAAGTAGTCACAACCAATCACGGCAAGAGGTAAAGCATGCCAGTTGTGTGGGCTCCTTCTCATTTCGTTTTCTTTATTTTCATTTTTGTTACATTCCTGTTTTGTTGCTTTTTGGTGATGGGTTCTATCGTCATCGACTGTTTCTAATTTGTCGTTTAACTCTCATCCCTTTTTTGTTTCAGCCCGAGTACTTATACACATATTACTGACTTTTTCTTTTATTGGGTTTAAGGTATTTAGTGATGGCAAAATTGTGTTCGTTTTCGTTGACTAACTCCTGTTATTTGTGTTTTTTATCCTGGTTTTTAGACTTTTTAGTGTGACCGCTTTTATTTATGACTTTGTTTACAGCATCTCATTCTATAATTATTTATTAAAATATGTATTTTAGCAACTGAATTTAGTATTCAATTAATTTTTGTTTTAGAGTCCAATACCGCCATCGGTGCAGCCTCCGAAATCTGACGAGAATTTGAATCAGCAGCCGTGCTGAAGCTACTCACGGCGATTCTCTGTATTCGACACTAATTTTTATAATAATCAAGAGTCCAAACGTTTTCTATATTTTTTATTTTGTCATTGTTAACAGCTATTGTATACATACAGTTAACGTTATTTTAGATGTACCTATTGTGTTAAGCGATCTTTATCGTAATTTTCCATTAGGTACTAGTCCTTGTAGGTTTCATGTTCAATGTCAATAAAATAGCATATCCTTTGAGACAATATGTTTAATGTCTATTCATTACATTATTGTTATATTGGTTAAACCTGTAATTTAATTATTAAAATGTGTAATTATTTTACCTTCTATTCCTATTGTGTGCTACCGATAGATGATCATATTTTGTGCCAATAGATAAATGTGTAATAGAACAACTTAGTTGCCCATTTAGATTTCAAAGTTGCAACTGTCATTCATATGTAGAAGGTATATTGGTACCGGAAATATGTAATTTTAGTACTAGATTACGTAAGGTGGCTTTTCATTACGTTCGCTGTGTAAGCAACAGTTCATATTCTTCGTTGGATCCCCGTCAGCCGATACTACGGCGTATGTTGCACATGCGTCACCTATGCTGTGTTATGCAACGACGTTAATGTGGACCGCCTTGTCTAATTGACATCCGTCGATCTATTTAATGTGCATTTAAAATCATGATGTCATCGATAAAATTGACGCTGGTTTCTAATTGAACTGTTACCTAACGGCCGTTGCTCACGTTTCATCTTATCAATAACCATTGCTATGATAAATGCATTTTTAGCAATGAAAAGAATTTTCAAACCAGGCTTAGGTATACTTCATGCTAATTTCATCTATTCGAGAACATTTTAAATATACTATATTAATTTACTCTATCTTGTGTTTTTAGAAGCCATACGATTCTTGTGACGGTTGTCTTTAGACATTTACCGCTAGATACTGCACTTTTCACTTTTCTATAGTGTATAAAACACTTAGAGCACTGTTTTGTTGATGGCAATTTAAGATTTCGTATTTTAAATCAATCGATGTTTCTATGTATTGTGTTCATTTACATTTTCTGTGACGTAAGCATTATTTATGATATTTGTTAATTAGATTTCAAGGTCGTGTAGTATAATCACATTTCGTATTTATGTGTTTTCATGTTAAAATGACGTTTAAATTTTACTTGGAATGTTGTTGGGCAGGACGTTAATAACACGAAACTCTACATTCACATAGAAAGGATTATATTAAATTTTGTTGTTTGTTTTAAATTTTTGTGATATGTTATTCAGTATGCAACAATTTTTCTAAATGTTCTTGTGGTGTATTATTTTGATTAAGGAATGTAGAGTGGTACGCGGATAGAGAACATCGGGATTGTTGTTGGATATTAGCACGGTTCTTGACACAGCAGTAATTACACTATTTGGCAAGACACGTAACTATGCTATAAGTATAAAGCTTATTTAATTATGCAGCACTTACAATGAGTAATAACAAAATAAAATTGTTCGCTTACAAAAATACGTAACGTTTTGTGATGCTGTGGCGAGAACAATGTGGGCTCGATTTTGACTGACCAGGTTTATTATATTATTAGAATTAATAAATGTTTTATATTATACCGTTATAAGAACTAATTAGAAGTAGATAGCCGTATTAATATATTGTCGATGCTTTAAGTCACAATTACTTTGCATTGTCATTAAAGTAAGGTAGTGTGTTGCATTTTAATTAGTTTAAGATACTAATGGAACAAAATTCTCCGTATTACACGTATGATATTTATAACAGTTTGATATATTTTACTTCGATGCCTTTAGGTATTAGCTACGCCATAGAAGTATGCTAAATATGTTTCATTTTCTATTGAAAATTAATCAAAATATAGTAGCGAGATAGGAAACTTTTTAACTAGCGTATACTGCAATCGCAAAGAATATACCGACTATAATTGGTAAATGTGAAATTTAATATAAATTAACCTTATATCTTTGTTTTATTTCCAAGTGTAGCTCATTGTCATTAGTTTGTGTTACATATTCGTACAGCAAAACACTTTGCACGCACCTTAGATGGGTACTTTGGAGTATATTTGTAAGTATTCACATTATTTTATCTTGGATAAATATATTTTAAAGACAACGCTTTTTTCACTTATGGTAAGATTTCGTGTGTAGCAATTGCCACGAATACACAAAAACAAGACTATTTTATACAACAAAAACAGAAACCTAAATTTATCATTGAGGTTTCTATCCAGCAATAGATAAACTTTGCGTGTCTAGATGTAATAAAATCTGGGTACCTTGCACTCCATGTTTGCACAAATGTATTATCGTTTTTATTCAACAACAATAAAATAATCAATAGTCAGTGCACTGATCAAACTAGTTTCATTAATTACTGTTGAATTACCTGAACAAATACAAAAAGCTTACTTCATTCTACTTAATACAGATTTGGCAGAGCACAGCCTCTATCTATTCCGTTATCGTTATACATAGAAATACATAATATATTTTAAATATTTATTAATAAAAGCAAGTGTTATTAATTATTACTTAACTTATTAATAATAATATCACGCGTGTATTAATACAGAGCTTCTCTATACAGGATAACATTTACATGTCGATGCAAGAGTGGGAAGAAGAAGCGGAGGAGCGTCCGTTGTCGCGAAGTCGTTCAGCGCGGTTCCCCCGCACGCCGCGGACCCCTCGGGCCCTGTCTCCCCGCAAGCACCACGAGGAGCAGAGGGTCCAGCGTAACAACGAGAGGAACCGTGCGCCCCCCGCTCGCCCCGCCAGCGCCCGCGACCCGCCACGCATGTGCTCGCGACGAACGTCCCTTACACAACGACCTGCATTCACCATATATTAATCTCACACTTCGAAATTAAAATACAACAAACTTTATGACCCCTCCGAGTATTCAAAAAATGATATTGCTCTTAGTTTTGGATATTCAGTCTCGTAAATATTATAAGTTTATTCTTTAAATTGTTATAAAACGTTTAATATGCCCCCCAAATGAATTCTTGACGTAGTGGTACTTACTGCAATTTTATACCTACGGCGAAAAATTTACAAGCACTATTTTTACACCGTTCTACCGATTTATACGTGAATTAGACACGTTAAATTGCCTGATAAGCGGGAACTAAACAGGCTTAAGTAGATTGCATTGTGTAGCTTTGTAATAGTTTTAACTAAGTATCATTTTTTTCCTTTACGTCTTCTTTTGTTACTTAAATAGAGCTTAATGATACGTTATTTGTAAAAACTGTCCCAATTTTAATGTGACAGTGATAGGAAACATAGTTATGTTTCCGAAATATAAATAGAATAAAATATATTATTTGAAAATATGATAATTTCAGAGGGGTCATTATGTTTGCCTATAGTGTTTTTTCTATTTCTAGTAGGTCTCGTAGCTCATTTCACCAACGTAGGTCATGTAGCAACTTAATACTCTTAACACTGGTGTTTTAAATTCTACCACGAATTTAGGATTTACCCACTCTCTTACGTAGGTGTAGAAAAAACTGTTGTTATAACTGTCGAAATGCTTGATGCATTAATTATAATTCCGTCCAGCAATATACGTATATGAAGCAAAACATCGATAAAAACTTTTTAATATAAAATTTACGAAAATACAAGTGTTAAAAATAATCTTCAAAATTGTAAACTTGTAGAGGCAATAAATTTACATCTTACAATATAAAGGTATATATTGTAAGATGTAATTGTTGGTGTATTGTTAATTTTTAACTTGTGTCAATATTTAATAGGTAAATGGAAGTTTAATATCTCATATTTTGCATGACTAAAAATGATAATATGGACTAATAATAATACAGGTTTAAAACGATATTTATCTACTACCTGTAGTACTGTTTTAATCCTGCCAATATGTAACATTGTAGAATATTAAGATATTTCAAAAGCGAGATGGTTTTCATTTTATTTTATTTAATAATAATAAATTGATTCACGATTTTCACTTTAAGATGTCAGAGTCACTCACATTTTTAAAAATTGTAGAGATTTTTAATAATAATTTGATCACTACATGTTACTCTAATCAACTTTATTATTAGGTAAAAACACTTGTAGGATTTGACATTCTAATTGTAGAGAAATTATATATCTGTAGTCGAATTATATATGTAGTACTCGTATGTGTGTATTTTATGTAGTTTTTCTTCAATACCAAAATATATCACTTGTTGAATATTCCTGAGTTTCATTTCATATCCAATTTTAAGATATTGAAGGCTCTATCGACATTAGTCTGTTTGGCAAAAAATACCTACTGAAACTATGTCTACTATTTATATGTAGTAAATTATATGAAATTTATATGAAAGACGACAATAACGTAAATGAAAAACTGTTTAATTATAGTCTATAGGTACATATAAAAACAATGTAAGTTATATTATGTTTATACTTAAGAAGAAACATTTTTACGTGGAATTAATAATCTCGTACGTACTATGTGAATAAGATTCTCAAGATCATGCAAGTAGGTATTAGCTACGTATATAATGATGATAAAATAAAATCCAAATTATTAAACTCATGTATGTAATTAAATTGAGTCTAAAATTTATGGATAATTTATCTTAATTCGATATGTAATTTTGGTTACTTTTTATAATTTTATTAAGCTTGTTGAAGCTAACAGAAATACGACTATGGTTGTATTAATTGGTTAAAACAATAAAAAAATACTTATCGCTCCTTAACGGTTACAAAAGGATTAAATAAGACGATATGTGCTATCGCATAGATACATGCAATCGGCACACTTATGAAGCTTAAAATATTGAAGTTATCATAAATCTTTTGATTAAATGACCTGATTAGGTACATGCGATAAAATTAATAAAAACTTACAATAATTGTTTTTAAGTTTATACCTATTTATACTAGACCAATACGTACTTTGTTTTTGATGTGTACGGATGAAAACCTGATATTTACACTTACAATTATTGCAATAAATAAACATTTAAGTTAGTTGTTTTGTTTTATCCGTCATTATTAAGATTTCCACAAGATGTACACACGTAATAATTAGTAGGTAATTAATGCGTGTGATTGGATTTTATCTTGTTTATCGGATTTAAGTGGATCACTGTCCAAATAATATATTTTTGAAGATAAGATTATCTTACAGCTGTTAGGTGAAAATTAAAACAACATTTTGTTTTATATTATATTGTTTAATTGGTGTACATGGTTATGCGATACAATAATATTTATCAATTGTTAATTCATTAAATTATGGCACTTAACATAAATATATTTAAATTAAATAATATATAATAATGTTGTATGACAGATGTCTTATCGAAACACAAAATGATTTTTCGAGGTGAACTTAAATAATTATTCGGAATTTATATCTCAGTCGTTCGTTGACGTTCGTGTAAAACGAAGTCTCTTTTTTATTTTATTTTTTCTTAAGAAAATAAATCTTTAACTCAAAGTCCAACTTATTGATCCCAATCGTAAAATTATAAATATCTTTACACACATAATAAAATAACTTAACGTTTGTACCAGAAGAGGACAACTCACCACTACACGGCCTTGCATCGTTCCGGTGAACGAGCGCGCAGGAATTATAATGTCGTATTATAATAAAAATAACTGGTCAACATCGTTCGACAATACAAATACTTGATAAAAACTTACGACTAACAAACTTTCTAAGGTTCGGTTACATGCGCTACTCTCAAGCGATTTCAAGCAGTCGAAGCGAACCGCCTCTCTGTTTCACTTCATCGATGCAATACGTGAATATTTTAAGGCATGTCGATTTGACTATACATCTAAACTGATATAATACGTTTTCGATAGTTATATTATTAATTATTTGTGGAAGCATCCGGTAATGCAATGTTAAGTAGACGACACGATGAATCGACTGATGCAACAAGCGAACTCTCACAACACGTAACACTATATAACTTTAATACATACAAAAGGCCACATCACATCATTCAGTCACAAAGCGCGAATAAAATAACACTTCAATGAATACTTATTTTACAAACAAAATTCATGATTTACACAATACTTATGCATGATTCGGCTGAACTACGATCAACATTCTTATGCTAGTTATTGTATAATTATATCTATAGTACAGTCCTAATGTCAACATACGTTCACCTTCACTGAGATTAACCGTACCGAAGAGCCTCTAAGTCTTTGTTCTTTGAACGTAGTTGGCAAGTTCCAAACATCACACTGGCCGGAGAAAGACGCCGTTTTTAATCTATTAACATTTGATCTACGAGTACTACTTCACCAATTTTGTGACTCGATAGCACGACGGACTACGAGAGGAACTGTTTCGTGCATTCAAAGGTTTGTTACAATTTTGACCTTTAATTTCCCTATTAATAATTAATATTTATAGAACACTATTTACATTTTACTACACATCCATAATAATTTGAATACTGAACGTCAATCCGCGTATATAATAATGAAATTACATTGAGTATTTTACGTTAAATATAATATCCAATAAAATCTTCCACCGTCTTCCACCTTGAGCAATACGTACACATACCAAAAATATTATTTTTTCCGTTTTCAGGTTTAAAGCAGTGATATGACGCTTACATCACATTGTGGTAAATTAGATAACTACGACCTGTATATTTGAAGCATACAATTTTAAAACCATGAACGTTAAATGTTATTAGAGTAGTCGCTAGAATAGTGATGTGTGCTTGACAAAGAATTATTATGGTGCCTCTCTGTAGGCAAACGAAGAACGGGATATTTGCATTGCAATATGGGAACGTCTCTTATCCATAAGCAAACGCTTTTAGCATTGTGCTGGCGTGGGAAGTGGCAGCAGGAGAGGCGCATGCGATTAGATATGTACGAAGTTATACCAACACTTTACGAACGTTTGAAATTATATAGGCGATGTCCTACTGTCAGGACGCTCAGGAAAGGAATTTTGGCATAGGCCATGCAGTTAATTACATAAAAAGTTAGGCATCCTGAAAAACTGTCAGACACGAAGGTATAGCCACAAACGGCTTAGGGAAGGGCTTCATGCAGGACAGGCTACATGCAGTTAGTAACCACATTGAGTTAAGTCTGTGGCCTACTTGATATCGTAACGTGAACCAGTCTTTGCATTAACGACTATCGGTAACAAGTTTAATTTACATTGTACTATAATTTTAACACACATCCCTTTAAACGTTTCAATAATTTTGGTAATACATTATATACAGGCTTAGATATCGTTAAATACCGATAAGTACTAGTAACGTTATAATATAATATCGTTATACTTTAGACATCAAATTTCATCCAAATTATCTAAAAAATAATATCAGGCGTCTTTCTCCCGGCGACGATCATTTGATTTTAGCGCATGAGTTAGCCTTAAAAGAATGAGATTTTCTCCTTAGACTAAAAAGTAAATAATTATGTTAGATATCACATCCCATTGCTGAATATATTTACTGTTTACGCCACAATATTAGATTCTAAATGCGATAGTATAACTCCATGCTCAGTAAATATTTCCACAATTTGTGTTCCTTACGATAATTTATGTACAGTCCAAGACAATCTTCGTGCCTTACAACATAAGACTAGATTTTACTACAGAATTAGAAATACATGATTTGATTTAAGTGATGTCAATTTGAGTCGTTGACTGGAGATTTCTGGAGACGTTGATATATGTATTATTATACGTTACATTCAATATTTAAGAGAAATAAATAAGCTTAACTTTTTGATTGATAATATGAAATCAAGTGTGATTGATTAAGTAAGAAATAAGTTGTATAGCAATTTTAAAGAGATAAATTATTTTGGACGTAATATTATTACATTCCATTTTAGGACAGTCACAGAAATCCCCGATCAAGGACCAATACAATAATATATTAGGGAAAGTGTAAAACATTGCTCAGTTGGGTAACATAAAAATTAAATTAACTTAATTAAAACGTCGAAGATAAGATGATCAGATGCACTATATATACAGAGTTCATTAACAGCACTTATCCCATCCACACGTTCTTTACACCTCAACCCATTCCGAAAAGTTCCACACTAACAAATGTTTCTTTATAAATTAACGCACTGATCGCTTCGGTCTCTATCACTTAACAATTGTCTATGCCTTCTAGTGCGGACTGGCTCCCACACTGTACGTTAAGCTAGAACTACATTCAATCGACGTATTCATTTGAAATCTGAGACATAAATTAGACGATGCCACGTTTGAAACGAGACTTCGTTTCTCTATGTGTAGTTTACACAAAATAAAAATTAAAATAAGAAATTATTTATGAAAAAAGCAAGTAAAGTAAAACTTTTATAACTCAATGAAAATCTAAAAATCAAAATCAAAAAATCATCAAAAATGTCAAACCAAGTTATTTTATTTAAATTTAGTAAACAAACAATAAATAAGTAGGTATCCGCGTATCATACGCGATAAACATACTTCAAACCTCGTTTTTTCCAATTGTAATATTTCTTTCGCATTTTAACTTATACTTTGTGTGCTTAGAAGCAAAAGAAATGAAATCTCTTTCAAAATTGAACATTATTTACCAATTTACGTATAAGATTTCAAATATACAACGCACGGTGACACGTATTTACGTACGCCCGCTACATAGTTACGTAATTACGTACGCACGGTACATAGTTACGTAATTACGCACGTGAGCGTAATGTCGTTACGTAATCACGTGCATCAGCGTAATGTAGTTTTAGCGTCGTCGCCGTAGCGCAAGGGCCGCCAGTGCGGGCGCCAGTCGCGCTAGGGCTGCCAGTATCAGAAGTCCTCCAGCAGCACGGCGTCGCGGGGCACCAGGCCCTTCTGCTCCCCGCGGCAGCACAGCAGGTACTGATCGTCCACTTCCAGGATGAGACGCAAGCGCTCGCCCTCGTTGAAGGCTAAGTGTCCTGAGTCGGATGGTAGGCGGTGCCATAATGTTCTAACGTACCTGAAATACGCAAATACGTGCATGTTATTTGTATTTTAATAGTTACACAATAATCAGTTATGACTAAGAATTTGGCCTAGCGGTTGGTCGGCTAAGTTTCTCCAGCGGTAAAGTGTTCACCACTTCACCACCAGCTGTAAAACGTAGTCACAAGTGTCTATAGACGGAAATTAGTTTTCCAGGGACGGATTGTCTTTAGTTATCCAGGGGACTACAGTATCAAGTGATTATTTAGCTATCTCTACATAGAATAGAAGTTCTATCCGATGTCAATCATAGATGCGTAGGCTCTTGAGGACAAAAGTGTTCGCTGACATTCAGAACTTTCCACCTTGAACTGCTTTAGGTGCTTTATAAATAGGTGTGGTGGTGATACTTTATAATTCGAAACACAAAGGCTTCTATTAACATACGTGAAAAAATTGTTTGTCCGTTTGTGATCGTGTGAAAAAGGAGATATCACGTATCCCCATTCACGTAACCCACACGGGCAGTCCTGTCCATACATGTAGGTACATCTCACCCGTTCATCTGAGCATAGTGCGTTTGACTGAGAAGACACCACCTTTACACTTTCCACACGGCATTCCTGTTCAAACTACAAGCGTATATAACTATATACGTGTGTAACTATATTGTGTTGCGTTCTAAGCATGGTACGTTTAACTGAGAAGTCACCACGCCCCTTTTAAATTTACCACACGGGTATTCCTGTTCAAAGGGG
>DWPV01001269.1:0-21651 GCA_018251915.1 Urbanus proteus proteus | reverse complement strand
ACAGACAGACAAAAATTTTAAAAACTGTTGTTTTGGCTTCTATTGCGTTAAGAAATACCCCCCATGTAATTTTTTTTCAATATCCTTAATGTACAGACATCGACCTGTTACGATTTTATTATAAGTAGAGATTATGAAAAGTTATACAATGTAGAGTAGTTAGTTATAAAAAGATTTGCCGTTTTTTCCAATTTTTTCCACCGAATATTTAATGTCAAATGAATTTTTAATTTATAATCATTACCTAACCTAACCTACTTATAACTTAGATGTAGTACAAAAATGCGGACTTAATGCTAAAACCTATCCCCATCGGTTCCTAACATGAAAGACGAAGACGGTAATGAAATAACGAGTAGGTAATTAGATATGGAATAATTATATATATTGTTACGGAGAAATAATCCATTATCACACCTAATTGGTGTTTTTACTAACTGTAACTGCGTTTGCCATCCATTTTGGCGACCGTAGTGTATGAAAACGTACAACAGGAAGACGCTGCTGCTCATCTTCTAGATTTTGCGTCTTAATGGCGATTAGGATTAGGAGTCTTAAGTCATACAAAGGGTGTCCCTGTAGTCACATGACCAGAATAGGGCTGGGGTAGTTTCTGCCTGTCGTAAGAGGGGGCTTCCGGGGCTGCGGATGACAAGAGTGGGAATCTGAACTGCCCGGCCAGTAGCCCCGGGAAGGATGGCGGAATATGTGGTTGCATATCGTCGTAAATAACAGACGGTGCGGTGGGCCTAGCGCTTACTTGGGTGAAGTCTGACGGGGCAATGCGCTCAGAGGACTCTGAGGCGGTCTTTGAGTTCCTGGAGTCCTCTTAGCAGCGCCCAGAACTACCACCACGGGGATTTTAGTGAGTACGAACCTCACATAACCTGGCGTAGCTCCTACGGCGTCGAGTACCACCGAGTTGAAAGTTTTCCCCCTCGAAAACAAAAAAAGGATCATTTACAGGAGTGGAATATTCAAGATATATATGAGTATATATGTTTATAGCTGGGATGTAGATCGCATTTTGAAAATCTGTCTCATGCAGACTTCGCAAGTCATTCTGTTGGGCATTCCATCGCGGAGTTGCGTGAATGGCAAATGAATTGCACATAAAGCCAGCCATAAATAACGCCCAAATCTATAAGAATAATTTATGTACATTAATCGCTAAGATGTTAGTTTGGTTGAGAATCAAATCTGTAACTTTATGGTGACTGCTGTAGAACGCTCTGTGGGTTACACGGGTGTGGATTTTGAAATGGGAAAATTATTTTATTTACGCATTTGACGCAAATACTGACGCCTTGATACAAAGATATGCGATTGAATTTTTCATATTAAACATGTGAGTCAGAATACTCAAAATGTTTACCTACTTGGTACTAAGTTCCGTCTCAAAACTTTGGGGGCCATAATTAAAATAAGGAGGACAATATTCACAACGATCGGTTTTTGTCAATCGTTTATCTTACGTTGGGTTTAATTGATGCGGGCTCTCTGTACCACAATTGGGACTATAGACGGTATTATTCTTCTTGAACTGCACTATTTTTCACAATAAGCAATCGAGTCCCTCCCTAAAAACTAAATGAGTGAATATTGGCATAAGTATTTTTTACAATTACATTTTATTACTCGGTTATAGGTAGGTATTTATGATTCGGTTATATAATTATAGTTAATATTTCTATGTATGCATACATCTATAATATCTATAATATTAACTTTTTGAATTGAATAACGTACAGTACCTGGAATCTCACATCCAAAGTTATAATTGGAAAATTGATGCCGACCTAGTTATTGGGGTGACTGAAAAGTTTATAGAATGCCAATTGCCAAAAATCTGTAATTGTACGTTTGCTATTTCAAACAAATAAATTGAAATTTGACTTTATTTATCCATTTACTAAAAAGCTAGCGTTTTATCTGAAAGGTGGTTTGGGGAGAACAGAATGGTTTGACGCATTCATGCAAAGTTTATAATTGAGAGAAAAAGTTTCAATCAATTAAGTGCTCAGTCTGATATGTGTATGTATATGTAGATAGTTCGAACTTAATTTGTCAACGTGGATGTCACGATAAAAATGGAATTGGTTTCGAGTGAAATTGAAAGGTATGTTTCTATCGAGGTCATTTATTTAGCAACAAAACCTATAATCGAAAAACATACAAGAATTTTCGTATACGGACTATACATGCTTAAAAACATAGGTATAAACAGACGCAATGTTTTTACGTTTCCAACTATCTTATCTAGTTTACGATCCGCCAACACTTTTAATACTCGATGCTAATAGAACATTATGAATTCATCTACCGAGCTCGATAATCTATTAAGTAGTAGCGGACTAGACGTGAGCCGTATCAGTTAGTTGCTAACTAATTTACGTGTGCTCGGCTTCGGCGCGGGACAGGCGCGATCCCGTAATCGGTACCCATTCACTTAATTATAACTTCGGATGTATGAGCGATCCTCTTCAATCCAGAAACAGCTTTCAGTTTAAATAAGTACGTTCATTGCATTCTGAACTAGAGCACGACATCTACGTAAGATTTGATAGCTTAGACTGTATTTATATGTACATACTAGCTGATCCCCGCGGTTTCATCCGCGTTTAAAAAGTAAAAAAGAATACATTTTTAAACATAAATGTCATCCCGCTCTCCCGCGACGGTGTGCGCATGCGCGTGGAGCGCGCGCTAAAGGATTTAAAAAAAATTAAAGTAGCCTATGTTACGCCTTACACCTTCAGCCATCTTCTAGTGAAAGTCCCGTCAAAATCGGCCCAGCCGTTTAGAAGATTAGCTCAGCCAAACAGATAGACAGACATAATTATTTTTAATTGCATTTTCGTTATAGGTATCGTGTATACTTTCATATGTCTTGAATAAAAAAAAATTGAAATCACATACAGACACTTTTTATTTATTTTATTTATTTGTGTAGATAAATAAAACTCTCTAAACTCTCCATTTTTTGAAAAACCGCCAAGATAAACTTAGCTTGCAAACCAATTTTTCGTCGTTATTGCCGCTTATTTATACAAAAATTGATATAAATATTATTTCAAAAAATATTTACTCCCATAATAAGATACAGGTTTGCATATCTAACGATTTAACGTATGAGTATTCATTAGTAGCGAAACGTGATTGAGAAAAATAAATAGTATTTAGTTTTTCTATCATCGTAATCTATCAGGAAGTCCAAATAAAAAAATAACATGCGCAAGAGCAGAGCAGCTCGCTCGAGTTATAACAAAGACAAATGTAAAACCGACTTCAAAAAGACTCGCTAACGTGATTGCCAACCATGAGTCATGGAGCGTGTCGGCTAACGGACGCGTGGATGGATAATTGGTCGACCTTCGCGTTACTTACCGAAACTTGCCATTGCAGTTAACGTACATTTATGGAAAACTGTACAATGATGCTAATTCACAGATTTACGAAAACAAAGCGCACGTATTTGACGTTAAATTAATCAGCTGATGATTTTCCTATGATGATTACCTCACTTTCGATAGAATTGGATATTTTTGATGTTATTTTCGTATTTTTTTTCACTTTATGGAAATGAAGCTCGCTTGTGCAATTCATTAGCTGTTAGGTACTGGACATAGGCCTCCACACGGACACCACTGCAATCTTTTTAATGACACATTCAACGGACAATATTGACATGTAGGAGTTAGTAACCAGTAAACGCGATCAAGTTAAATGTAATAAAATTGTTTTTCCCATTTAATCGATGTCATTTAGGTAATAGACACACTTCTGAAAGTAAGTAAGCAGTGATAGCCGCATAATGGTTAAAACCTGACCTCTCAAACGGGAATCTGAGGTTCAAATCCCAGGCAGACCTCTGATTTATGTGCGCATTAATAAAATTAATTATCACTTGCTTCAACAGTGAGGAAAAAACCGTGAGGAAACCTGCACATCTGAGAGTTTTTCAAAGGTATGTGAAGTCTACCAATTCGCACATGGCCAGTGCGGTGGATTAAGGCGTGAATCTCTCTCACTATGAGAGGGGACCCGTGCCCAGCCGCGGGACCATAATAGGTTGTCGACTTTTCTCAAAGTTATGGTAATAATTTATGTAGTTATATTTGTATTACTAAATCAAAATAAAATTAGGCAAATGTAAAACGTAAAGAACTAGGCTGAAAATCAGTTACGCATATTTAATTTTAGTTCAGACAGGAAACCTTGGCATTGGGAGTATTAACAAAGACGACTTAGATATTCAAAAGTCTGAGTTTAATAATTAAATTGTGTTTTAGTTTTTATTACTTTTAATTGAAATATTGAAGTAAATTGAATGCGCAATTTAAAAATAAATTTAATTTCGTTGTGATATCGAATTACGATTAGTAATAGTGCGTAGTCTTGAATATTGTCGAAAAATTGGACACATTCCAACAATCGATTACATTTAACTTCGTGGTTAACAGGAAATGGTCTTATAAATAAATCAGACGGTTTATTTTGAGATTTTTATGACCGAGTCGCTGAGATATAGATACTAAATCGGGCAAAGTGTCCATCGATTCGGTTCATTTGACACACCTTGAACCAGCAAGCGGAATTCTATTATTATAACTAGTGGTCCCGTCGCAATTAAAATTCTATCTGACATGTAGTTGACTGATATGTCTTACATTGTCAGAATTGTTTTCAGTAATGAAATAATGAACGATTTATTTAATTGAATTTAATATATATGTAATAGGTATTATAAATAAATATTATCTGCACGCAAATTTTCTCTGCATGATCTTTCACGTATGCCTAATTTCACACTTCTTCGTGCGCACCGTATTTGAAAAAAGGGATCGGCAGCTTTCTATTCACATATTTATAGATTGTGAGATTAGGTTAGATTAAAGTCAATTATCATCACCTTCATAGCAGTAAAATTATTTACGTATATAATTTAAAATATTTTTTTTCTACGGACGTTGTTGTAAGATTATCAGAGCATAATCCATTGCAATGGACAAAATAAACAAAAACGCATAAAAATACTTTTCGCTAATAATTTAGCGAAATTTATCTACTAATAGCTAATAGGTACTACTTTTACTAAAATTCTCATAATAATAAGCTCGTAATCGTCATATTTCGTACGTACCTATATTTGCAATAACTTTCGAGATAAGTTTGCAAATAGTTCTGTTGAATCACAAAACCATATTTCTCACACTTGTGACCTTATTGATAGTTTCACACGTTATCTGAATACTTGGAGGCGCTTTGAATTAGCCATATATCACTCGTATGGCACCTGTCAAAATGTCACAAAGAACTGATAACGTTTGTCAATTTTTATCACTTATGCGTCTTGTTTGCCACTTTCTATCACTATATCACTACATCACATATAATTGAATATGTTTCTACATTGCGCAATATCTAGATGTCATATTCGTCAAATTTAATTTATATAACAATGCATGCATCAGATAAAAGTGACTGCAGTCAAAATCCAGTTTGCCTTTATGAAGTGCAACATTAAGAGGACAATAACAAAGTATTCTATTATTAATAATATATTAAGTATAGTGAAGTATAGAATAGAATAGTCATATGAATTTCAATTGAAGCGTTTTTTCGTATAGTCTCAACTTCATTGTTACTTACATCTAGAGTAGATTCTAATAAATGTAACAATTATGCCTAAAGGAATAATCCAGTTATTTTATGTTTTCATTTTTATACCAACTTTAATAGACGTAGAAATAAACAGTTTATCTTATTTGTTTTGTAAACATGTAATAAATGCCGCCGGGATTCGAATATACGAGTATATTTCGAACCATAGATAAATATGAGCTACAGCTCGAATACCGTTGGTTACACACGCGGGATTTTATGTTTGAAACACATACATAGGCACATTACGATACGACGTCGTGTCGTACAACGTTACGACGTCGAGCTGTGAAAATCTGCGACATGTATCATACAAAATCACAACGTCGTGGGTGATTTACATCATTCATTTACAATTCGTGATAGGAATAAATCAATGAACTCGATATTTTTATAAATGACGGTTATCGCTTAGGAAGAAATTAATGTAAATTTGCGTCATTTATTTTCGCGACGTCGTCTTTTTACGACGCACGTCGAAGATTTAAATGCCATAGGTATTGCAACGTTAGACGACGCCGCAACGTGCAATACGACGTCTGTATGTGTCTTAGTCGTTATCCCAGATAGCAGCGTGGTACGAGTGTATCTTGGATGTCTTTCGCATATTGTAGGATAAATGTTTATGTTGGTTTGTTATCTCAGTTTAGAACTTGAGTAAACAACATATGCTCTCGCGTTAGATCCGTTTTAATAATTATTGGATTTCACCAGCATCTCTGCATTTGCAGACAAACTTCAATAAATGGTATAATATACGTCGTAGGTATAATATCTTTTTATATTTTGAAGATAAGTTTGCGAGGTCCTTTCCTCGTCATCAAAAAAAAAGGTGCCTACATTTTAAGGAGATTTCATTATATGGATATGTTGGACATATATTTTTTTTATTATTTTTATACAAGGTTTGTAGGTTTTTGAAGGTAAGTGCAAAGTAAGCGATGTTCCTATTTCAGATCCTTAGCAGTACCTTCTAGAAAAATAAAGGCAAAGGACTGTGGCCCAATGCGTGACCCAACTTAGTCTTCAGGGGTACTAAATTCTAAAACTAAGTTAGATTGGACGCATCGGATTCTGAGATTAAGTTCAGGTAGGACAACTATCTAGGGTAGAATTTGCTCCTGCTTAATGTTTGGGCTGCAGCGATAACTAATACATCAAGTATACAGGGTTTATTAAGTAAGTGTGCGTGGATGGACAAATCTGAAATTAAAAGGAATATAAGGAAAATTAAAACTGCATATTTTTCAAAAATCTATTTCTCCATCCGGAAAGCGAACGATTTTATTCTGTAAAAAAAACACCCTATATTATTGTATCATTCTGAAAACTAAACATTGCTGCATGGCAAACTAACACACACTGCATCATACACATCCATAAACACATCCTGTATCTTATTACCGGAATGATATTTCGACTAACATAAGTCGCTAGTTCCAAATTGCGGGGTGTTACTCCAGATTCGTGGTATCTCGGCTGGATGCCTCCCGCATATATGATTGTAGGATAAATGTTTATGTTATCTTAGTTAGGATCTGCAAACAAACATGTTGCTCTCTGTTTCTGATCGACATTAAATCCTATCAAGATTGTTAAGTAAAGTACCGCATGATATACACTTCTTGCACACAGTGACACTTAGGTTCCGGGGTTCAATCCTCGGCCAAGCATCTGATAAAAGATTTTATATTGGGACCTGCTCAGCCGGCTGACTTAAATGGTTTGGTGACAAATTTTTGTAGTGGAAGCGCGTCAAGTGATCGGCTTCAGTAGAATCTCTATTCTATATGACGTTTGTTACATTTTTATTATCGTTACATTTACCACCAGGTTTATTTCATTTCATAAATGATTTAGGTTTCTGATGTAAGTCTTGCTAGGTTATACATACTTTATTATGAAAAATAAGGCCTGTGAATGTTCTTCAATATGTTCTCTTCTTTGCTCTCTAAGTAAAATAAGCAACATATCATTCCAAATAATACACAAGTATAATAAGTTAATAAGTATAATCAGAACGTGCTATTCCTTTATTCAGATTCAGGTCCACATTCACTAATTTAGCTTATAAATTACCGCCGGAGACCCTCGAGACGTTCTTAGTACTATTGAACCCCTTAAGGGTAAGTATATTTCTGTGCTAATGAATACGCCCTTTAACCTATTTTTAAACGCACTCAGGGCTTACTTTACCTTAAGGGGCTTATAGAAAGTACTAAGCTAGTGGTTTTAAAATAGCTCTAGAAATTCACACTTAAATCCCATTATAAATACACATTTTAGGCACCTGTTTCATAGGTTTTATTTTCTTGTTTCATAGTTCTTAGTTACGTGTCAACAGCTTTTATTTCCAAAAGTGAAAATATTTTTTATATGAAAACTTTAAAACTCCGTATTTATTATTTCTTTATTTCACTTTATTCACGAAAATTTCGTGATAATTTATTTCAAGTGACGAAACTTAGCAATATTTTTAACCCAGATAATTAAAAAATAAACAAACCAAAGTCGCATTCGTTGAATAGTCTTGTATAAATCAAGTATAGGTACTCATACAACTGGCTTTTCATATTTCCCCGTACTTTCCGCAGTCAGGTCACTCATCGTTCTCATATACGGCATACCTTAGGAAGAATAAGCGAGCGTTCCGATCCCACGACCTCGCCCGCATTCGCGGAGCCCCATTCATTAACAAGGCTGTCGATTGTCGTGATATCTAACCGCAAGTGCACCTAATGAACGGTACACACTAACACACATCCATCGTACAAACTCGTACTTACAGCTGATTATGACGAGTTATATCTCGATGGTTCGAAAATCCGACATTCATATTTTGATCTTATGACAAAATTTATTCCATTTTATCGTGTTGGAGATAATACAGTCATATGATTTGTTGTGTTACACATACACACATAAAATATCGTCATCTTATACAGCGTTTGTGCGATACAAAAGAATTCTGTTTATCAAACCGTGTCAAATTCAAAACACATGAAAAAAGATTAAAGTACCTACCTATGTACCTATCGCAAAATTTTATTACATTGATGATTTTCGTATGTAATTAAGGTTTTTGAAAAGGTAAAACCTTAAGTGAGGCGAAATACTTACTCCTGGTAGAGAGGAATCAACCGTAGATAGGTCTAATATAAGTCATCATTTTATGTAATTGGTTGTAGGTGCCTGTTATTATACCCTTACATAAAAACATCCAATCCATCAAGTAAGTAGTAGCCACATACATTGAATATTAACAACATACAATTTTATATGACTACATACATTTATCTCATAAGTTACAGACATGATGACACTAACGCGGTCTTAAGACACTATAATTAGTTGAGGATTAACTAAGCACAAATGACATACCGAGGCGGACGCGAATGCGAGTTTGCATTTATCTTGTTACGACATGCGTACCTGCATGCCGGTTGCATTAACCATTAATATATATTCATTTGATTGTAAATATACAGGATAGCGCGCATAGCCCTGCGAGTTGCGTAGATCTTAACCGATCTACAAAATTAAGCAACGTCGGGCGCGGTCGGTAGATGGATGGGTGACCGCTAGTGGCAAAAATTTCATGCGCGTTTCCGTGCTTCGGAGGGCACGTTAAGCTGTCGGTCCCGGTTGTTATCATTGGATAACAGTCGTTAAACCTTGTCGGAGGCCTTATGGGCGGTTTGAAAACATTCGACACGGGTTGGCCACTAACCCGTATCCCCTCCACCAACACGCATTGGAGCAGCGTGGTGGAGTATGCTCCAAGCCTCTCTCAGTCGTGGGAGAAGACCCGTGCCCAGCAGTGGGACATAAAAAGGGTTGCGGCGATACAGGATGAAAGCAGTGTCAATAGGATTATTTCGTCAATATGAATAATGTTATCCTTTATTGAGAGGAGCAGCAATAGTGTGAGTTATATTAAAGCTTCCTAAATGATTATGTTTGACAAAACTGTATGCTTTTAATGCTTTGATAAAATATGACTTTGACCAGAAGGTCAGTCATATTTATCAAAGCGCAAGCGCATTTCTATGCGCATCAGATTTGCGCTAAGATATTAATTGGTTGACAACACGTTTACTGCGATCTCCACACTATCTATAATGACAAATGTTGTTTTATTCAAATATTTCAAATGTACAAAAATAATCAAATCTTCGACTGTCTGAATCTGTTCTTCAACCTTCAGGCTCTTTTCCCAAGATATATTACATCGAAAACTGAAAGATTTTTTACTTGTTATATGTAGAGAGTCTAAGCTGATGAATAAAGATACATTTGCATGTATATAAGCGTTCCTTACAATACATACATACGCCGAATTAACATACACTCCATTCACAATTGTTAGTTTTGTTAATTGGTAGTTAGGTGTGAAAATCTCATTTGAATCTGGCCTTGGATAAGTCAACACACAAACGGATGTAAGAGTTACGAGTACCTACTTATGAAATCATGATATTTATCCATGAACTATAGGATTTACGCTTTACTATTAATATTTATATATTACACCGTTTTAGAATTTTCATTTGCGGCTGCGACTTGTGAAAATCGTGGTGTATGTTTTTCTTCTTAAAAAAACTTATATTTTGTCTTTTTTGTCAGCCAATAAATAAATGGTACTGAGAGCTCAATACATACATATTATCTTATATAATTAATAAACAAACGTTTAGAAATATTATCAGTAAATTCGACTAATAGTTATCCCAAAGCATGGTCTAAGTAACTAATGATGCTTACTTAAAAACACTTCACTTAGTTAATTGGGATCCACGGTGTTATCGGAATGAAAGTTAAATCCGATAGTGGTAAAGTTCATATCGAGTACGAAGTGCTATGTTTACTTAAGTAAACATATTTTCCCGATACAAGCATCCGATAAAAGTTTTGTTCGTCCATTTGATTGCTCCTCTGAAAAGTCAACAGCGAGTGAACAAATGAACTTTATACTCTGAACCTAGGAGAATAAAGTGCAGAATCCATGGAGGTCTTCTGTGCAGAGTCCCGTAATGTATCGCAGTAGTAAAATATCGGGCAAAACCGATAAGTCGCGGGGCTAAGGATAGGGGTACCAGCTTTTCTAAGAATACTGGTATAGTTTTTAATGTTATTATGTTGCAATTCAACGTCTTGGATTTCGCAATCATATATTATTATTTTTGTAAGATTAAAGTACTCAGGTCAGGTCACTGCCATCCATGGTCCTCTCACATATGTAACCGATTCAACATAGATTAGTGCTTCTATAACGTACCTTTTTTAAACAAAAAATTAACTAGATTAAATCCAAAATTTCACAATGGTCGGTTGGGTAGCTTAGGCGTGAAGGCGTTACCAACAAATAGGCAACGTAATATGAGAGTATATTATTTAATTCTCATGTATATTATGTTTTCTTTTGAGAATACTCGTGTCCCACATAATATTGAAGTTTGGTTTCTTTACTAAAGGCGGTCCCTAATACCGCGAGTTCGTTATTTCTCCACGAGCGTACTTTAACGTCAATATCGCCGTGTTTGAATATGGATCGGGGACTTTAAATTTATTGAAAGCAGACATTATACAGGTTCTTTAATTTATAAAATAACAATGCGATGATTAGGTAGTAATGTAGATGACCGAGAATTAAAATCAAGAAATGTAAAATAGAGCCTTTTATCATTATTATTCATTTAATCAGGTAGGCATGGTGACTACAGATTTTTCTTCCTAAGGGAATCCTATGTCCATAAGAACTTATATAGGTTAGATAGAACTAATGGATGCTTAAAAACCCTTTATTTCATTGTCACCTTGAAGTCTTTTGATTCTGATCCGAGCAGAGCAGTTATTATTCCGTATTTATTATTCATTAAGGAGAGTTTTACATAAGTAAGAAAACCTATTGAATATTTCATTGGTTGTTGAGAACTAAAAAGTAGGTGTTCTATTTTTATGAGTTTTACCGCTTCGTTTTGCGCTTTGGAGAGGGTTCTTAAAAATAAAGACAGCTTTTGTTCGAGTTGCAATTGGAACTGAATATTCTATTTTTTTATTTTTAGTAGATTTATTTTTATAAGTAGGTAGGTACATATAGGTTTCTATTTTTAAGAATATGAAGTCTCGCGTGGTGCCCGTGTTCCGTCCGTATTTTTGATATTACAATATAAATATTGATTTTTGATATTATATATTTTGATATTTACAATTACCTTTCTTTAGTGACATACACCTACCTACTAAGATTAATAAATAAATGGAATCTTTATCAACATTTAGAATTTGTAGCGCGTACATAAGTAGGTACTTACATAATGTAAGTACCTTAATACTGTATAGGTACCGCAAATTACATAGTGTGTAAGAACAAAACATTATTTGTACCACATTTGTAGCCAAGTAACAAAGTTGCTATATTCCTTAGGTTATTTTCTTTTAAATAAAAATTTCATAACAATTTTGCTACAAAGGGTCACAACAAAAGCCTCGCGACAGACGGACGTTCGTGGAAAAGAGATTTGTTACACTCTGCTGCCACGAAATATCTACAGTTGAATTTGTTTCAATGAATAATTGTATTCGCAGTAGGTATACTTATGCACGTTTTTGGAAATCAACCAAGCGATAACTTGACCAAATGTAGGTAGGTATATTCCTATTTATTTCTATAGATTTCTAACTGTTATAGTTATTAGGATTTTCTGTGCCTGTCAATTTGTTTTTTTAGCATATTTCCTATTAAAAACTGTTATTGATAAAATTGTCAGTTTAATGGTTATTGACTCTACAATAATTAATTTAAAATTTTGAAGAAACATCTCTTGATAGTGGCGATATATATCCACGAGTACGGAATACACGTATAAGTCAACAAGATAAGTATATACAGCCCACTATAAATTAATGTCCAGTTGACCTAGCTATAAATCTTGGCGATCAATGATTGCATGCGGTTAAACGAAGTCTGTATTAGGTAAGCGACGGATTACTTCCTCGTATGGTATAAGGATGTTACCAGTACAATTATCAAATACCGTTTTCATATATTCGTGTTTCTTTTAATTATTATATCATGTATCACATATGTTGATGTGTGACGTTAATACAAGGAAAAACGTCCATTATTCTAGCGGTCAAATAATAAAGGTTAACTATTTTAATTGTAAATTAGATAATTACCTATACTTACCCACTTTAAATTATACGAGAAATAATAATAATGAAAGATTCTATTATGAGTCGTTTTCGTTTAATACTTTGTATAACTATTAGTACTATCTTAATTTGGGTGGGTCAGGATATATTTGGATTACATTGACTATAAGACATTGTAGACGGCATAATGTAATTACGGCATAATTTCAACAACAACAAAATCAATGTTGCAACGTGAAAAACGTTAACCTTCAACTTAAGTGTGTATAATCAAATTATCTATAATCCTATTATTCAGTTAGCAGTAACCGGTAAATCCGGTAAAAATCCTGTAGCCCAACCCTAGCAAATAACAGTGTGATGATGCGACCGCGATGATATCACGCGAGTTGTCGTTCGGGGCCATGGCTGGTGAGTTCAAACATCATCATTGCCGTTTAGACTTAGTGGTTAAACGGAGTTATTCCTTGTTTTAATTTGTACGCAACATATAATTTATACACTTTGAGCAGATGAAGATATTGAAAGTTTGTTAGATTTTAATAAAATGCTTAAAGAATGAAGAGATCACACACAGTAAAAGGTAATTCAGGCCCTGTGCTTACAATCAGCGTGGCTTGGCAAGGGAATTTAATACGACGAATAGATTTATATTCTATACCTACATCTATAAAAATAAATAAAATTGAAGTGTCTGTTTGTGATTTCAAAATAACATTTTCTACTCAATGCATATAAAAGTATACACGATACCTACAATTTAAAATTGTCTGTCTGTCTGTTTGGTTGAGCTAATCTTCTAAACGGCTGGACCGATTTTGACAGGACTTCCACTGGCAGATTGCTAAAGGTCTAAGGCGTAACATAGGCTACTTTAATTTTTTTTAATTAATTATATTAGCGCGCGCACCACGCGTATGCGGGCCCCTGACAAAAAAATAATAGCATTTTTGTTACTGGTATCGCGTACCTATACTTTCATATGCATTAAGTAGAAAAATGTTATTTTGAAATCACAAACTGACACTTCAACTTTATTTATTTGTACCTATAGGTAGATGAATTTAGACTGTTTCAAATAAGCGTTATAAAATTTATCTTTCGCTTCTACAATAAATACAAAAGTTAATTTCTTATAAAAACTAAAGTTGCCACTAAACTGTCTTGTAATTTAAAACATCGATTAACACAAATAAACAAGAGTAAATCAGTCATACAGAGCAGTAAGAAATTCCAACGCTAAAAATAAAAATATTCGTTCATCGAAAGAATAAATCCGTTATATCATATCTAAAAATAAGACCATGTTCTACAAATGATAAAAGATTTTCCGGGGCGGGCGCTTTAAACACCCACGATGCACAACGGCTCTAATGTGGTATTTCTCATTCCAAATATGTTTTAAACTTGTTAAACGAGGTGTTTCGAAACATATCTTCTGAAACGCGCTTTGAATTCGTTATGATACACCTATTTGCGTTACCCTTTATGAAGATATTACGTTAACATACAGCAAAATTTGTACTCTCATGCTATTTAAGATGACGGGAGTTGAAAACGACTGTTTAAGTTGGGGATTGCATCTATTGCTGATGTTTTACTGAAGTTCAATTTCCCGCATATCATGTGTCCGTCATTTCAGTGTAGTGGACAATATCTTAAACGTTGAAAAAAATCGATACGTAGCAGTGGCAAAGTAGATATAAATACATTTCATAAAATAATTGAACATTACAACAATTATTTAAATTAATGGTGGATTATGATACATATGTTGTTGGTATATGATAATATACGATATTAATTGTAAAGGACGTATATTCACCAGGTAACTGGTCTAAAATAATTTCGTTGCACAAGATGTCTTTGAAGAGACTAAGAATAAAATATACCTACTAATGAATAAATGAGATAAATTTAATTTAAGTTTGACATTCATTTAATCCGTAACTAAAACGATTCGTTATCATTACTTACTCAGTAAACCTCCAAAGCAAATTTTACGAACTGCGGTAAACTTGGCTTAAATTCTCAAAACCCGAAACCTCACTTAATAAAATGATTAGAAAAGTTAAACAGAGTTTTCTTCAACAAATCAATGATGGGAAACTTGAGTTGAAGGAGTTTATAATTCCTTATCATCTTCCAAATTAGGGCAAGAGTTGTCCTGTACAATGTTCCTTAAGTCACTGTTTCGCTAAGATTTTATGGAAATTAATATTTATTTAAACATTGTAACTTAAATAAAAATAAATAACATGTAAAGCAAGATAATTTTAATGAGCACGATTGTATAAGTTACTAACAGCTAAGATTTTATTACTATTAATTATGTTGATTAACCACAAGCCTTGTAGTAACTAGTACTATTAGACATACATATTTCTAGATAGTTCTTAAAGGTCCACTGTGATATTTAGCTCTTCCATAGCTAGCACAATTTGTTTAATGTGCTTGACTTTATATGATTGCCATCACGAAGTAAATGAAGGTGCCGAAAAAAAAATATATCAAAGGAACAGATAAATAAATTGATTATATCCTTGGCTCATAACACGGAACAAATCAACACTTTGTAGTTACAGAGTCATTGCGACGCTTAATGCTAGTCTGTTAATGTAGCCGGGGCATTAGACGGTGAGGCAAAACTTCGGTCGGGAATTTGTACTGGAATGTTCGGAAAATTCCCGCAATAGGGAATCGACGTCATACTCCCAGCGGGAAACAAGACGTTAGATCCCGGTTACGAGCACTTACTGAACCTTTCCCACTTTTCTAATAGATACAAATTGGTGAATCAATTGCTAATACAAACACTACCAGAATTACAATATGACTGCGGGTCTTTTGCGGTTAATTCGATTTTTTCCACTCCTCTTTTTACCAACTTCTTAGTCAACTATTATTGAATTACAAATATATCATATTGAAAACTCTTTATAATGGGACGCATTATCCATACATTCATTTATTGCAAGACAAAATTGATCTATCGGGAGATTTCATTTACTTTATTACATTCACGCTTTGAATTGTAGAAAGGTCGTAATTTATGTATAAAGTCTTTTTCTCCGCAAGTTTTAGTAAAACTAATTACTAAAACACTTAAAAGCAACGAGTTCTTTAAGTAAAAGCGTAGAATAACTTATTCAATTTGGTGCAAGGAGGAGCTAATTCATGGACGTTTTAATTCAATGAGGAGAGTAATCACTAAATTTGACTTGGCAATTGCTTTCGAAATGTTCTGCCTTTAAACAATTTACGGTTGGAAAAGGCAATTCGGTTTGGCTCGAACGGCGTCATATTCGCGACGCCCTCGGGACGCTTTCCGTATTCCGATGCAGTGGTGTAACTTAGAGCGTTCGTATACGGTTGTGTTCGTCACCGGATACCGGACCGGCAACAAATTTGGGCTCATACCTATATGTTGTGTTTATTATTATTAGTTCTCGCCGGACATACAATTTGAAATCCAGCCTCATCCATGAAGAATTGGTAGTGAATCTGTTAGTTTTTAGCAATATACGGTTAGAATAACCAATAGAACTTACTCGAATGACGTTGAATCTGCCAGTCTCTACATTATACTACGGGTATATTTCCAAGTTGGTATCGGTGCAATAGACATAAGAGTTGCATAAATGCATTAATTCACTTCAATAACCAATTCTTAGCGAATAGGTTGCGCGTCCGGTAACGTAATGGTCCTTTAGCACTAAATACTGTTGCGGTTGATTGATGCTATTTAGATTCTTTCTCGTAATCTGCAACGAAGTTTAGTAGACGCACAAATACTAGATTATGCGGTGCGTGTAACTTTTAACAACATAAAAACACCGGAAATCAGGCAGGACCGACTAATTCTGATCCGGTAAGAGTACGTACGTCTAAAAGCACTTTAATCCAGCCGCTTTGAGCATTCATTGAACGTATGATGTACGATGGACAACGAACTTGGGTCCACTTAGGCCGTTCATCCGATTCTCGTTCTTACAATTGCGTCTGTATGCCACAATTTTGATTGTGTCCGTAGATTGATATTCGGCGTCTACCGTTCGATTGGTATGTTTCATTGAGTTGTGGCTCGGTTTGGGAGTATGCAATTTGTATTGCTAAGCAAAGGGATCAACCGTGCAGCGTCGGTACTTTGTAAACAAACGCTGTGAACAGTGCGAACGAATTTCGTCGGGAAGTGGAAACGACGTGTTAATTTTCCTCGCTTTTACAGCTTCGTCGAGCGTATCGTTGTATACTGATACGTTTCAACGTGTACCTAGCTAAATAATAATGAGGCAAACGAGGTCATGTCACGTGAACCCCGAATAATCTGCAGGAACTTAATCTTCTCACTAATTAAATTAAGCGTTTATCGAAGGTTAGTAATCGATATTCAGAACCAGTGTTATTTTTAGGCGGATAAGTTAGTTACGTAAAGGCCTAGTTTTAATATTAATAAGATCGACTTTATTGTAAAGAAACTATTTTTAAGCCGTCGAAGTTCTGCTGTATTTAAGGTGGGTGGAAAATATTGTTTTTATTGACTTTCTTTCCACTTACGTCATAATAAATTATTATTTATAGATTATTGTAAATTAAATTAATTGTTGTTATTCTGTCTTATAGAAAGAATAAACTGTTTTTCTAGAATAAGATAGAAAAAAATGCAACACTTTAATTAACACTATTACAGGAGCTTTTGGTTGGTATATTAGTAGGTAGGTTAGTAGGTTAGTTACCTACTATTACTATTCATGTACCTACATATTTTAATATTTTTGTATACATAATAAAGTGTAAAATAAATAATCTATGGACTAAAACTGATCAAAATATTTTTTTTCTTTTTGTGTAAGTGTTAAAATGATTTACTAGTTTATGAACAAATCTGCAGTTAGTTAATTACAGCGGTAAGTACTGTTTTGCTGATTCGCCTTAATTATTCAGTTGTGTGAGTTAATTTAGTAGACAGGCGCATCGTGTGTCATGTCTGAGTGACGCGTGGGGCTTCCATAAAGCACTTAATTCGCAAGGATTTCGCGAGGAATATTATTATGTAGATACATTATTTGAATGAATATTGATTCATCAAAAACCTATTATTTTAAGTATATTATTATAACTCCTAAACTAACTAACTAAATATTATAACATTTCTGACTGACCTCATGTCAGAAATGTTATAATATATAGGTACCTACTCTACTACCCCTGATTTTTAGTAAATGTTTTTTTACTATAAAATTATATTGTACTATATACTTGTAAGTATCAGTAACAAGAAAAACATTTTTTTTAAAATAAATATGATTTTAGAAAAAACAAAGAAATTATGTCTTCTATATTATTAAAGATATGTTATTGTGATTAGATTCATACTATCTGACACGAATAGGTATATGTAAGAATTTGGTAAATCTAATGAATTAACAAATACATAGGTACGTACCCGTTAGTTACTTATATCCTGCAATTTTCAATATAACTTGTGGTGACTGTACCGTTCCCGAATACGTTTGCTTTAGGAAACGTCCTTGAGACGGCATTAGATAAGGAAAGTAGGAAGTCGGGTAACAACGAGCTTATTGTGGCAAGCGATACATCTGTCTGGGACTTGATATTTTCGTAGCTCATTAAAAGTTTATTGGTACAGCTGTAGGTATACTAAATTGAATAAGCATATTATTATCTTGTGCATAATATTTTGTGTACATCTTTGAACTAGGATAAATCTACAAATTAAAGTAATGTGGTAAAGTAAAAAGATTTTGCAATTGAAATAATGTGTTGTTCCATATTTCTATTAAACCGTATGACGCTTTACTCCGAAATGTTGATAGTTTAAGTTAACCATGAATTTGGATCCTTTCGCCACCGCAGACCAAACCAAAATCTATTTAAACTGTCAAAACCGTATGACCAACTGATAAATTGAGTTGTTAGCTGGTTTCACTTAGGATTTGATCAACGATAAATAATCTAATGTCACCCTGAAATGACTTACCCAACTTTGACTAACTACAAGACCTTAGAAACAATTTTCATAGTCCTCGAAAAGCAATTCTTGTACAATTTACAGAAAAAACTAATTTTGGTCCTTACCCTCAATCGCAAATAAAAAAGTTTTTAGTGTTCACCGAAATTCAGAGTCCTAAGAACTTGTAAAATAAAGAGCTTTTAAGAGCTTAAACCGAAATTATTTTTGTTCTCATTACATTGTTTCAGAGTGGATGTAGGTTTGAAGTTAGACTGCGAACTTAGGCAATGATATAATAAAATGTGAGGTCAGTAACATTGATAAAAAGAGCGCTAAAATGTAGTGCTGAAAGTTTTACCGACAGTTTATTTTGTTCTCAAAGGGATTATGGTTTTCAACACGCGGGGATTGTAATAAAATTTAAAGTTCTGCTTCCCATCCTGTACGTAAAGCCCTGAAATCCGACATAGGCACAGAGTGCGGAACCGACAACGCTACCCCCAGGGTACGAGACACCGCATGATCGATAGTGTGCTAAATCCTGCCACATTCCTAAACTTTCGACAACATGTACACAAAGTTTACAAAATTTAAAATATGCTCTCAATATAAACATAGTGAGTTTGTATAATCTTTAATACTATGTAAACATTTTGCATGAGTAGCAAAGCATATAAGTCGTGCATTTCCTAGGATATAAGGAGACACTTCAACATGATCAGCAATGTGGTAATACCTGGAAGATAGTAAAGTTATCCGTGATTCGAATGCAATATTGTTTTCTTATTTGAAGTGTATGGTACTCGTATGTTATAAATATAATATTTATGACGTAAAACTTGTTAAGTATTTTTAACGCATGTATGACGACTGACGATAGGTATGACTTATGACTGTTACCTCTGCGCTATTATTGTCTAAACTGTAAATTGGCTGTAGGTGAGCTTAGGACTTGTAGAAGTAGAACCTTGCCTCTATATGAGATCTACTAACTTTTTGATAGTGCGAGCTTATTATTCGGCAATATTTAAGTATATACCTACTTGAAAATGTGTTTGGTGAGATCCGTTATAAAAAAAATTAACAACAGTGTACATGTATATGTGTGTAACATTTTTTTACGCGTATACATTATAAAAATATATGTAAGTATTGATAAAGTCACCCTTGTTTGATACGTACGTACGGTTTGACAAATAGTCGTCTTTTCATTTATTTTCAAATTTTTAATGCTGCAATCATGAAGTTGTTCATGATTACGGCATTAAAAATTTGAAAATAACATCATTATCATTCTGCTTCCATGGGGGAATAATGTCTTAAATCCGACATAAGGCGTACCTACGAATTGTAGAGCTGACAGCGCTTACCCCACGGGTACGGGACACGACGCGGTATATGATCGATAGTGTATCACGGTCTATCTACATTTCCCTGCTTCAATTTTACTAGCTGAATGTTTGCACTTGTCAACATTTTTTTCAATTTGTTTTTTATAATTTTTACGGTTATTTGATGAGCATTCATGGGTAAAACAACAAATAGATGGCATGCACGCACGAGTCACGAATTTTGTCAAATATAATATTGGCACAATGAAAAATTAAAGTATAATTTCAATAACGATATAAAACTTTGTAATATAAGGCACTTCGCATTGTGTAATGCAAATAATTGAACAGTGCATACCTACTCTTTTCAAAGTATAAAACAATAAGTAAAAAACTAATACCCACACATCTTGGACACAGATATAATATGGACAATTGAATAAATTTCAGTTTAGGTTCATAAAGGTCAATTTAAATTATTGATGACTATCCATACATTTTCATCAATAATTTGATGCGTGTTAAATATCCGACACGTATCGAATATTACATGGAAGCTTAACTCATAGTGATGAAAGATGTCTAGCCTAAGCTTCTAACATAAGTGAGCTTACACGTTGTTTAATTAATAGATTTTCGCTCTGATTCAATCACGATGGCGTGGATGAACTCCACCCATATAATGAAAGATTATGGAGACATTGACGGGGAACAAAGAGCGCCGTCAGTCTGACATGTTGTTGGTTATGATTTGCTCAGTGTACATAACGTTAAAATAGCTCTGTGAACGTTTTCGAAAATTAATCGATTTAAACATGAAAGCGATTATCACTACATAGTATAAAGCAAAGTCGCTTTCTCTGTCCCTATATACCTATGTATATTCAATTATCTATGTATGCTTCAATTTTAAAAACTAAGCAACGGATTTTGTTGCGGGCGGGTCGCTAGTTTATAATATTTGACACTAGTGTTTAATGACTAGGTACTAACACAGCATTTAAGTATCATGTTACTAACCACATATGGGTCTTATTGCCTGAAATAAACGTATTTTATTTTTATTTTATCTTCTAATGCTACTGTGCAAGAGTGACCCGTTCCACTTAGGAATGGCAATGTACGAGTATACTCGTATGTGAGCAAGTAGTATTAGCTTATGTGTCGTTGGATTCTCGTTGTGACTTACTGTCGTTGCGATTTTGTAGACCAATACGCCAAATGATTCGCCGAATAATACCGACCATATGAAAGCTGCGGTGAACGTTACGGTGAAGGAGAACATCGTGAGGAAACCTGCACATCTGAGAGTTCTTAAAAAAAATCTCAAAGATGTGTAAAGTCTACCAATTCGCAATCCCTTTCACTGAGAGGAGACCCGTGCCCAGCAGTGGGACAATAATGGGTTGATGATGATGATGATATGAAAGCTGCGTACGAATACAATGCTTCTCATACAAAATCCTCCAATACCTGACACCGCGCGGACAGACGCGCGAACGCACAAGCATTCGCGGTAGCTAC
>DWPV01001268.1:0-21665 GCA_018251915.1 Urbanus proteus proteus | reverse complement strand
GCAATAGGCGGTCTTATTGCTAAGTAGCAATCTCTTCCAGACAACCTATGCATGGAAAAGATAAAAAGGATAAGAAAGGAAGGTAGGTGAGTGTGCTAAGTCAGAAGAGAAGTAAGTTAAATAGATTTGGAAACTTAAAGTATACAGTGTTCAACTAAAAATAATTGAATCATCAATTAATCAGTCCAATGAAGAGAAACAAAAACGCAGAAAAAAGGAAAAATGACAATATTTACCGATAAACTATTAATGATTCTGTAAAATTAATATTTGTTAAAAATAATTCTAATAAGGATGTATCATTTCAGCATTTAGCATTAGCATAGAGTTACTCGCAGCGAGCAAACGGGTTCGTTGTTAAATGAAACATTTCATTGAAATTATTGCCATTACAAAAATCGATATTTATAAAATAATAAAAGTAAGAAATAATGAAGCAGATCACTTTAAAGAGATTTTCGTTAAAGTTACCGCTGATGTTTATTACTAACTGTAAATAGAACAGGAATTCCGTTTAAAAATATATCTTAGAAAGCGGAAACACTGTTTTTTTACTATTAGTCCATAATAGGTAGTCAATCCTAGTGAAGTTCTGCCACAATACGCCTCAGATACCTACATCGCTATTTGATTCCAATGATTCACGTACAGTCAATAAATATAAAAGAACTCTAAATGAAGTAGTTAAGCTAAAACATGTAAAAAGCTGCAGATTCAATCGAGGTATTGTTAATTAGAAGGTAGAACGTTCTATGTTCGATTCGTTCGAAGCAGTCTTCTGGGAAGCGTTTAGGGCAATGCGTGACCAACATTATAAGCCAATACCGAACTTCGAGCGAGTGGAAAAATTCGATACACAATGGAGTAAAAGCTTTTGTATACGATGCAACCTTCGACCATTTTAATATCTTTGCACTCTGAATTATAATGTTTGTACTTTTAAAAGAACTATAAATTTAGTACTTTCAAAAGTACAGCAGAATTTGTCAATGCCCTTACATAAATATGGAACAGATTTATTGCAGCATAATAATATTTTTTATCGAAGTACATACCTATTTAGATTTGCTCGTGACACTGTCATTACAGCCAAGGGCAAAGAGTTTCGACGGAAGGAAATATTATGAAACAATTACCTACTATAGATAAGTAGACTACTCGTTACCTACTTAACATTTAGTTTGATTTTACAGCAAGCATTCTGTATTTTTACTAATCAATAGATTACTGATTAATGAAATATCGACACAAAATCCAAAATCGAAAAGTAATGATCGAGCATTTGCACGGCGCATCACTTGGCGGCTTGCTTCAAGTCTGTTAAACTTTAAAAGTGCATTGTACACCTCTTGGAAAACCTACGTCATACAGATTTACATACAAGTTGGACTAGCTATACACAGATGTCTATTACGCAGACGTGTCTTGCGTGGTAATGCATATTTATGTAGATGTTTGTTAATCTTAAACAAGATGGCAGGGACCTGTATAACTAACATCCACGTTTAACGAAACTTAGTTATGCTGAGTAAACTTAGTATCCAAATAACAATAGTTAATGAATACAATAATGAAACGTTTCGAGATTACAAAGAATTGGAAACAATGAATAGCGTTTGCTTTCGAGGCATATTAAGTTTAAAAAACGCCAGTAACCGTTTTACATGCCAGACTCGAACTTCTCGCTTCTCCGAAATAAAACAAAGGAAGGAACGCGGTCCTTCCAAATAAAAAGCCTCTGCGATGAACTAAGAATCGCTCATCAATCATAGCTAGATAGATGTCTGAACTTAAATAGTGGTTTTAGCGTAACCTTATCACTATAAACATTTGGACTAATATAATTAACGGTTATTATATTTAGCAGACAGAATAAGTATTCCACGTGAAGTACCAGTATTCGATGTTAAAGGTTTTTCATTATAATATGTTAACATAATATTATGTTTCAAAATTCTAGATATACGTGATAAAATTATAAGTTAACTAAAATTCCTTTGGCTAAGAATTTAATTTTTAATTACCTACTTTAATTAAATTTGCAGCGCGGTCTAAAATTGGCTCGAATTAGGCATCGCAAAGCACCTTAAACCCTAGGGCATAGGTTTCTTTAGACACTCATTTCATTCAGGCACAAGCCAAACCACGTACAGGCGTAATCAAAGAGATCCGCTTGCGATACGTGATCGCATTTCACAAAATAAAGATTTTATTTGCTGTCACCGTGTTACGAAATAAACTTGCTTGCTACTGAAATACTTATATTACACTATTGGCCTTATTTTTACATTTCGGGAAGTATTACGATGCTTTTATTATGATACAATTTTAAATTGCTTACTGTGTTTTTTGCAATTCTTTTAATCCTACTACTTAAATATTAAAAAATAACTTTTGTTATAAATTATTCCCATTACACGAATGTCAGTCAGTATGCACCTATTAACAAAATTGTTAAGAAATATCACAAGGTCTCCAAGTCTTCAAATTTCGAAATCGTATCCACCTGTAAATTTTAGTATTAAGCAGGTAAAGTTTATATTGCATTTCTAAAGTCTCCTTTTGTAATTACGATAAATATAAAAACACTATTATTAAAATACCACAATACTAAAAAAAACTTAACTCTATGCTATGCTAACACTATGTTTTTAGTCAAATACAACACTTTAAAACAAACCCATAAGTATAAAATATCAACTTAATTTTAATCTAAGTTGTCGACTTGTTATTTATTACAAACCACACCAACATGTTTATGAGCCATTAGTAAATCTTCAGAGGGGCGAGAAATTCAATAACACAAAATTCTTAAAATCCGTTCATAAGGGTCTCGAAATTTTCCGTTGTCACCATGTTAAAGGACTTATTTTTTGTGAGACCCAACAACCCCCACGCACTTATACAAAAACAAAAAATAACAAATTAGTGATGTGTCGCGAATGAATAAGTATCGATAAATAAATTATAATGTAACTAACATGATAATTGATATTTTGTAACCCGTTTTTACATGTTTAATTCGACTAAAGTTGAAGGCTTTAATTTATTATTTATGACCGTTAATAAAATTGAAGCCACCTTGACACCGCTACTAACCAGAAGTTGGTAATCTGATTATTATAATTGGTTTGTGGATTATAATATATGATTTTACATGACAGAACTCTTCGTCGTGTCCCAATACTTAAAACAGTTGTGTAAGCATTCTAGTGGTTATAACTGTTTTGAGGCAAAGATACCAATGTAAGGTGCCCTGACTTAATCTTCAGTGATGGCGATACATATGATCGACCTTAACATTCTTATTCTAATTATCATTAAGTTAGATTAGGTTAGATATCCATGGCAGTGACGATTTAATTACTACACTACAGTGCATTTCATACGAGTTTGAACCTTTTTTGTTTACACATAGATAACATGCTCTTTACTATTATGAAGTGTATATTTATGATGATTAGAAAGGAGAATTGAATCAGTAGATACCGGAATTGATTGAGAATCAACGGGGTTTGCCGCATCATTTTGTGCTGGTTCCAAGTTCGAATCTCCGCCATGCAGATCTAATGATGAATATCCCTTTTTTCTCTTTTGCATGTTCTTTCAGCTTTAAGTGTGCGTATACTATACACTAATAAGAGAAATGTTGTTACAAACTAATAAAACATATTAAAATGCAAATAAAACATATTGTATGTAAATTTCAAGTAACATGCAGCCTATTTTTATAAAGTCTGAGTCAATTACTAAGTGATGTTAATTAAAACTGTGTTTTAGGTATGTAAATGACATTGACAAAATGATCACCTAGGGTTTTATTTATTATTTTACGTTCATTAAACTTTTTTATAGCTGTAATACCTCAATGATTTATAAAGCTGACAATTAGTTAACTAATATTACAGACATTGTTTCATCGTATTAAAGACTACATTGTTTCTTAAATTTATAGCCTCAAGTGCAAATTGACGTAGGTTAGTACTTTTCAAGATATTTTTAGATTTATTATTTTTCTCTATTTGACCTTGACAAAAGCGAATATTCTTTGACCACCAGCAGCAGGACTGCGTGATCTTTTGCTACTGCAAACTTAAAAGTACCTCAGTTTAGACAGTACCTCATAAGTTCCTGATGCATATATGTACTTAGAGCCTAAACGTAAATTTTAACGAAATATAGACTACATTCTACAAAGTAAACTTGGTAAACAACTTCAGCACATCATGACGTCCCATGAAGTGTCCTTCATAACGCAGTAAAAACACTATAAATAAATAATGTTTTTCAACATAAAATACTTTGTATCGATAAACAGTTACATCACTAGTCCATGGGCGTCAAACACAAGTGCAAGTTGGGTTAGGTCAGGTGTCACTTCACTGCACACGCAGCACGTTGCATAAACAATACGTTATAACTTAGTTGTATTTCAATATTATACATTTTAAGAACATGCCCTAATGTTACTCCTTTCTTTATAAGGGTGTGCCCGCACAGAATGTTTAGAATTTTAATAACTGTGCTATATTATTTAAGATCGTAAATTAGACAATATGGAGCCTGTGACTGGTTTTATTTTTGCATGAATATTATTTAAAAATATTGCATATCTAAATATGTAATATGGAAAATGTAATTGCTGTAACCCAAAAATATACAACTCTACAAAGGAGTAAAAAAATTTTTTTATGTCTTAGAAACAAAATAATTACTTTATATTATCTCGACCTGGAAACTTATAGTATAGAGTTCCTTACGTTTTTGTAGAGTTGCATATTTTTGAGTTACAGCAATTACGGTTTCCAGCGTCTATATGTTCAAAAATATCTATGATTAATATAGTTATTAAGAGACGAACGAATAAAAAGGAGGCATATTCTAGACATATGCAATTTAGCACACTTTGTTACAAATACATTTTTGATAAACTGCAACGCAGGTAAGTAAGTAGGTACAATACATGTTAAGACTTGAACATTTAAACACCGGTATTTTTATAAATCACACAGTAATCCATATCCATTTACTGCGGATAAATGTTTAAATAGAAACTAGGACATAGGGGCACCCAATTTTTAAATCGAGCCAGAATTTTTAGTGGTGATCGTGTCTAGAATGCAGAAATTTGTGAGGGTCAACTGAATTAGTTTGCCGCAGTGGCTGTTAGAACACGGAGTAAGATCAAAAAAGTCTGAAAGTAAGGGTTCGGGAGGTAATTTACTAACGAAACAACTTGACGCTACATCGGTGACAAGTTAGGATTTTACTTATTTTGCTAACGCATAAACGCGTTAAAGTGAAATGTTTTTTTTAGGAAAACGGAATCCACTTGTAAACCTAATGACTTTCGTCAAACGTCTCGACCACAATAAATTATAACTTGTCAACATTAAGTTTCTATCTGACAGGCGAGTTCGTCGTCGAGCACAGCGAGAAATTGTCACTTTTGTTAAGTATATAACCGTTGCTCTTGTATAATGAACAAAAAACTGAATAATACCATTTTCTGTTATGTATGTTAGTGTGCCCGTGTGTTATGTTAGCGCGGTAAACTACTACCTACAGCACTCTCACTCTGAGAGGAAACTCGTGCCCAGCGATGGGACAGAATTGAATTGACAATAATGTTAGTGTACATCTGTATTGTTATTATAATATTTATTTATATCCGTCTGTGTGCTTTGAAGTTTGTCTGACTTTTTATTTAACATACAGACAAAAAAAAACATAACATGTTCAAAGTTTAGTAAAATTCTTCAACGTGTGCTAAATAGTATTTATTTTAAAATAACACCACTGCAGTAGCTTATAAATGAAGAAGTAGGTAAGGCCTTAACCCATTTTATATAGCCGTATTTTGCAGGATAGCAATAAAATTTTACACATTAAGTAGGTACGTATGCGAAAATTTATGACCCATATAAAACATAAAAATAATTATAAAAGGCCTTTGTAACATTTGAATTACGTCATATCTTTAAATTAATAGTTTAAACACACTGTTGTGCAATTAGGAAAAAACAATTATCTCAGGCACAAAAAAAAACAATATAAAGAACACACTTAATATATTTATTATACAGCCTAAGACGCACTCGACACATAAATCACTTTTAGTGCTTAAGAGATACCCATAAACTCGCTTCAAGATATTTAATAACTGTTGTACTATTTGCACACGTATGTATTAGTAGTAGAACACACTCAGATAAATAAAATTTATCTTAGAGAACACATTAGGTTAAGGTTTTTTTGCAAAGTCCTAATGTTAAATTGAAGTCAACAGTTATTTGCGATAATACAGCTCCTGAAACAGATTTAATAACATAAATTATAGCTATAATATGATAAAATTATCTTTACCTACACCTACATTTGAAATAGCAATTGCAAAAAATAGCAAAAATGGTAAATGGCAAATGCCAAAAATGTAAAATACTAAAAAAGACGCAGAAAAAATGGTCACTATGTAATTGAACATTACTTTATTTGATCATATCACCAACACACCAATAACATTTAAAAATAAAATAAATTCATACATTCTGGCTCCGTTCTCAAATTACATGCACTTTACTGTGTTTTCATCAATCTGGCTATAAAGCAAAATTTCTTTAAAATACATTACTCATAAAAACTTCGACTACCGAATATTACTACCAAATCAGATTTCAATCCAAATACATTAGCAACGTTGCCAAAGTGCCGTATTATATTGTGAAAATAAAAGCGCAGGTAGAGAGTGATAAAGGAAACCATACATGCATTGTGACGGTTACGTAGATTTTTTGTGATTCGCCTCCATACGCCAGCCACCTGCAAATCCATCGGGTCACCGGAGGGATGCATGCCTCATTTGTTTGGCGTTCGAATTGATTCGCGTGAGTTCACTGAACGACATGCCAACGATGTTTTATCTGCCTCTGAACTAGTGTTGCCAGGTCCACAATTATATAAATCGGGTCAGACGGTAAAACAATTTGGTATATAGAGCTTAGGTATAAATGGGGACAAACAAAAAAAGGTTTTTTAATTTATGGCGTTTTGCAACTGGTATCGTAGTGCATATATTTTTTACAACGCGTTTGATTAATGATCTGTTTAAAATTTATTTCTGTAAGGTTCGTTATATAGCCCGGTATTTTATTGTTTTAGTAAATGTAATGATTTATAAGGACATTCAGGATACCTATAAATTTGACCATTTAGTGTCCAGTCACGCATAAATCGGGACGAGTCCCTAGGTTCTAGAAAACGGGACGTCCAGCGTATATCGGACACCTGGCAACTCTACTCTTAACGCCAACACAAGTAAAGAGTAATCCGTCAACGACACGTCACAGCTCGTAACTCATAATTATGGATTACTTCCAACCACATTTTCGTCAACGCTAACCACATTCTTAGACAATCTTTATCTTATTACATCTCTACCTACGTATTCGTTTTTATCTTAAGCATTTTATTAATCAATCACGCATCGATCAATTAATGTCAGCTCATCGCGCCTGAAGCCCTAACCGTGGACGTACATCATGAAGACCCGGGAGGCAAAAGTCACCAATTATAATAGATCTCCCTGATCGAGTATTGTTCTCTACTCGCTGCTGTTAAATTTAGTCGACGGTGAAAACAATGGGTCTCACTAGAGTGGTTGACGCCACATGGTGTAACGCCGAGGGGGTGCGAGGGGGAGCGTCGTGGGAACGTCGCGAGAGCACATATGGAGCCCAGCTTTATCTTACGCCATGCATATTACGCGTCGTGTATAATAATAATAACATTTAGTTAACACAATCTACGCCGACCTCATAACGACTGAGAGCTTGCACATTTAGATTATGTTATAGACTGAGAGCCCGTCGTCGTTAGCAATTATGTTTACAAGCCGCCATGAAACTAGACTCGCTCCGACTACGCCGTAGTGGTCGTACATATCTAAACACTTACATACAGATGGATGTTTAAACATGATCAGGTACTTGTTTGTCTTGAATAATTTAATTTGAATAAATCAATCGTAATTTCTAATAGAATGTACCTGCCTGCCTACCTTGCGTATGTAATACGTGTGGCTACATCGAACTATAACTCGAATAAATCTTTCACTTGTAGAAACGAGATTGCGTAAGCGTACATTTGTATCTGTCAGTCGAAAAGCCAAATTAAAAAGTTTTCCAAGAATCCACGCCAAAAGCGATGATGGCTTAGCGAATCCATGAATGTGACTTTGACCACGAGTGACCACGTCAATCGTTTTGAACGAACTCAGGTCCAAGGTAGTGTATTTTGAATGATCATCTGGCGGGAGTCCAAAACTGTATTATTACTACGTGTGTTTGACCGGCCGTTTACTTTCTCAATATGATGAGGTGGAAACAATTATTATCAAGGTGAAAATTTGAGAAATAATTTTATACGAAGTCATCTTCTATTAATAAATAACAATAATAATTGTCTGATGTTTACGTACCTTACTTCTAATCCGATTCTCATTCTGTTGGTCACCTAAAAAATCTAGTATTTTCGCCAAGAATGTGTACCAACGTATTAGAATATAGGTACACAACTATGAATGAACTTTTGTTCGTAAAAGAATGCAATAAATATATTTTCTGTTCCTGAGTAGCAAATTGAACGGTTCCTAAATATAGTAAATACCTACCGATTGCAGGTATAAGACATTCTTTTTCAGTTTCAAAACATCCTTATTAATTTAATAAAGAATACAAAATTAATAAAATTTAATACCATTGTACAATATTCATCCAGTACTTAAAACTAGCCCACACGACCTATTTCCGTGGCTGTAATAGCCTAGCCTAGCCAATCAGATCTACTCGTGTATCTAATATCCATTGACCTAATTACCGCAATAACTAACCGTTCATATTTTATAATACACTTTCATAATATGAGTAGGAAAATTAAAAAATTGGAACGCCTCGTATGATTGTCTCTCCCATACCACAATGTTAAAACGAAAATTCAGCAGCGCCTAACACTGTCTTTTTAAGATAGATTTGGTGGTACCTACCTCTAGAGTCGAGCCAGGTTATCACATATGTATATTGTATATTAATAGCGTTATATACTTATATTACATGCATATTATATTAATTTAGCTAAATACCTACCATTTTATTATTTCCCTAAATATTTGTACCATTTATTAAACGTCAAAAAAGTCCAATTGATATTGTTATGATATTTGTAATTACTTGCGTTACAGGTTGTGCGTGTATTTATGATGGGTCTATATTTACCTCATATCGTCTGGAAATAACTGTACAATAATAATTGTAATCAATAACCTCGTTTATTTATATAATATGAATATATTTGCTTTGAGAATAATGGCACCAATGTGTTTAAGTTGGTTAATACATATTATATAAAATAATGTAATAATTTTCTAATATACACAAAAACATACTCTTGTGTGTTACATTCTGTCTGATTTGTTACTTTGTACAAAAGTGAGCATGAGTCGTAGAAGCTAAACAAGACGTAAACTTTATCGTTATAACATGGAAATTTGCAGGTTGCAGCATTGTCCATTATTTGATCCAGATTTAATTAATAAAGCTCCAAAATTGACCTACTGATAAAATATCTATCTACAGATTAAACGAGTAAGTGTATTATGTATTTAAAATGAATTAGGTACTTGAGTACTAAGTAATGATATTTTCAACTTATTGCCTTAGAAGGTGAACAACCAAAGCTCGTAAATGAATAAAACTTCTAATCTTAGTAATATGTGAGACAAAATATATAACAAGCACTCTCTTACAAGTCATGTCATATCGGTTCAAGGCATATCAATAATTAATAATATATTAGCGGGCACGCAGTTTGAATTGAACGCTGGACATGCACAATATGCACATGCGGTGTGACGCACGTGGACGGTTCAATGGCCTAAACCTATGCCAATGCTAACAATCTGCCAATAACTGCCAATTAATTACCTATTAAGGCACGCTGGCCAATCGATTGGAAATAGCATCTACTCTGAAATAAATAGATTTCAGATTGCATGCCCGGGCAAAATGTATAGGTAGAAAGTATACACTATGGAGAGAATCAGAAATACCTACTGTGGCGAAGCGCGTTATAGAGCATAAAAAGTGTAAAGGAACTTTTTAGATAGGATGAAGATTTAGATGAAAACTGTTGCATCGATGTTTTCAGAAAAGGGAGAAAGAGGTAGAAAGACGAACAAAACAATAGAATCTCTGAAATCTGTGTAAATCCCGCATAAATAAAAATGGCAAGAAATGGCAGGGATTTCTGAAATGTTGCTCACTTAATGTACCTAACTGATGGACTTGAGTAGAGGGTAGATTTTGGAAGCTTTAGCCTCTTAGTCTTCCATCTGAATCCGTCACTGACGTGAACATAGATTCTTTGTCTTGATAAGATCATTGCCACTTTTAATGTCATATCGCGTAAAAGCTACGAAGGATACTCCTTGTAGTTTCCATATTATGATCTGTGAAACGCGTCGCTATCAATACAAATTGCCTATCATGACGCACCAAAATAGTAGCTTAAAAGTCGGTGTGGAAAGATAATTTGCGAACGATGCGGAAGGTTCTGATCTGAGCTGGCGGGTTGCCCAGAGAGTAGATATGCGGTGGCATTGGGCCAGCCAGGGTCAGGAGCGGACGATGCACCCTATTCCGTCACATTCGATCACACGCCAATTACATACGAGTAACTAACACAAAGCGGCCAAAATTTTACGGATTTGCGGGACAATTGGAAACTCACGCATTGTTAGGTTACACAAATTAATGTAACACCAAGATACTCAATCACATAGAAGTATATTCAAAATTGAATGGATAAAATAGTATAACAAACAATGTAACAGTTTTACGTACACTACACATAATGTAGAGCCCTGATTATTATACGCAGGTTGTTTTATCAGATATCCGATAGTAAGTAGTTGTGTTATGTGACATAACAAATATACATTCTCAACATATTATATCTACTTTCTACATTGTATATTTCGATATATTACATTCTGAAATAAAAATAATACCAAATTATAAACTATCAGACGGTTTTTATCTAGTTTTAGTCTACCCTCTCAACTTTTGTAGTTACATAGTGTCCTGAACTAATTGTTCGTAAAGTTGGCCGCCTTAACCACATGTACTAGGAATTGCACTACTGAGAACAATAGCCCTGATCGCTCTCCACGACTCTGCAACTTGCTTGGAAACAAAGAGTAACGACACTTACACACTTCCTATTGACGATATGGGCCTCCCAATACATTCTACAATTTATTTTAAAATTACATAACGTGATAAAAATGATCCCTTCACTATCTGAGGTTTGAGTCGTTCTTCGCGGATAAGATAAGCAAAGAAGTACTTATCTGAGACCCCGGCGAGGAAGGGTCGACGATAATTATTAGGAAACCGAACAAAAAATCGTCACAAAAACTTTTGAGTCGTTTATTCACAGCAGGTACCGATTTAGTTCCTCCAGCTACTTTAAAAAGGAGAAGAAAGAATAGTGAAAAATAATATGAACAGGCGATTGGCTATAAAAAGATATCAAAAGAAGGAACGGTCCGAGATGACCGAGGAACGTCTCGTTAACATTAGTGGCTAAACACATGTCCGTGAAAATGTTTGTTTAGGCAAAGTCGTTAAACACTGGCAGGATGTGCTTTGAACCCTCAAGGTTGGTAAGGTTATTCTTATGTACTATATTTTGCTAACCCACGTCGTGGTGTCGAATAAATATTGATACTGAAATTACTAAATATTTTTGACGTAGGTGCTTGCTAATTCTGCTAATTGCTTCTTTATCAAATTTGGGAATTTGGCATTTAGTTAAAATATCATATTTTGTAATTTCATATGTGCATTTAAGAAATCACCTACCTACACTGTTTTATTTTCTATAGGTATACTTTGGTTTTACATTGTAATAAAATTAAAATCATTATTTTAAAATAAGAACAATACATTTTTAAGATCATTAAGAAAACTATAAAATTTTACGATGGATATATTTTAAAATTCATATTTTTTGTGATATATCGAAAGGTTAAAATTCTACGTTCATGTTTACTGGCATGTTTAACAAACCAACTATACGTGGGTCATTTGTATGCATAGATTACTTGTTAACATTTTGCCCATGTTTGTTTAAAAATAAAAGTCAACTTTTAACATCCTATTCCGGGTTTTTATTATAGACGTACGAATCTGTTGATATTAACGTGTAGGTATAATTCAGTCATAAATGTTTATTTTTTGTTTTAAAATACAATGTTATGATATTTTATTATAATTGTGATAATAAATGTTAAGAATGTGTTAAAATAAATTAACGCTTTTATTGTCTTCATAAAATCGAATATCAACGCAGGAGCGATACGAAAGCTTTATAGTAACAGCATAACGACTTGAAAATAAACGATTATCTACAACAAAGGAAGAAATCAAAACAACTGACATACGAGTATTATTATTCCCTTGTTGTACATCTTTCCATTACAGGTGGGTGACCTTGGGCAGGTAATTTTAGCACTTTGTTCCACCCTCCTCTCTACGGCCGCTTTTGTCGAAATCCGTGTAGACAGCGCGCGGCGTTTGTCGAACGCGTTTATTTTACGCGATGCCCCGCGCTGGCCGCCTTCCAAAGTTCACTAAAATAGCAGCTTTGTCGATGTCATTGTACTAACGCACAAGCCCTATAGTTACTTCTCACACGCACTCCGTCTATGAGCATTCAATAATATTTTTGTTACATTATCTGCATATTGTTATAATAAATAAATAAAAGTAATAAATTATAAAAATCATCTTTCGTTGTATTGAAATTCATTAACAGTATATTCCAACCATTTCTACGAATAACTCTTGATGGAGCAAGAAAACAGAACCTTATTGAGTGTACCATAGTAATTACGTTAATTAGTTACCAGATTTATAAAGTTAGAATCTTCACGGAAAGAAGAGTTTGTGCGTTTGTCCAGTGCATTTGTTTAGCCGGCTTCTAAAGCTCGCTGAAATAATAGCAACAACAGCTTGTCAATGTAATTGTACCAACGCCAAAGGAAATACAATGGATGTCCACGAGAACAAAAACAGTACTTACCATACTTTATACGTTAAGACATACCATTATTATTTTTTACTACCCAAAGATTATTAAACAAATACAACATTAAATCATTTCGTATCTTTATATTTTCATTGATCAACAATGTTTCTGTTATTTGATGTTGTTATATAACAAATTAAAAACCAGAAATATAATCGGAATCAGATGTAAACTGGTATGTGGAAATTATATGCCAATTTATTTTAAGCAATAGCATAATAGCCGTGAGGGTAATTTATTGTTTACTATCGTGTGTTTGCTCTTCACGGACTATTAAATTATACTTATTACCTAAGTATATAACGAAACATTTAAAATGATGGAAGAGTTAGATAAATACATATCTTTTAATTCTGCATATAAAACGATAATGAGATTAGCAAATATGTAAATGAAGACGAGTACTCGTACATAATGTTCGTAAAGTGCAGTCGATTAGCATATTACACATTTACACGTAAGGGGTAAATAAAACGTGTTTTGTTAGTTCTCCGTGTAGAAATAACGTAGCGAACACATAGAGTTATTATACTTAGAATAGGATATCCATAGGCAAGCTTGTCAGTGCGAGTGTATAACAAATAATAAAAGAGAGAAGATGACAATCCTTTACTTACCTTTGTCTAATTACTTTATTCAGTAGCGAATTAACCATTCGCTGAGTAGATTGGAGCCTAGGGCGGCAGATTCAAGGGGCGGCAAATATATCTTGGACGACCTTTTTACCAAATTTCGATGACTACTTTAACTTGATGACCTATTTCCGTTAACCAAAATTAAATTTGTTGGTTAAATTTCAGTAGCTTACGGGCGGCAAATGACTAAATCCGCAACGGACTTTATTAGATTAAGTTGCCACATTTGCTCTCTCTTTTTTTTTCGACAGACATATTTTAGGCTGGCTCTAGAGAAGGCTCTAAGTATAATAACTCTATGTGTGAGTGAACATCGTTGCGGGATGCGGAATAAATGAGCTCCTTTATCTAACTTGGGATGCTCCATCAAAGTAGAAAAAGATGGTCGACGAACAAAAAGTGGGAAGATTCGTTCGGCCAACCCTTTTATTTTGTTTTGCGTTCTCTTTTTACTTTTATTCTAAAAATATCGCATTCACGAACCCATTTCGAAAGGAAACGTGATTCTGTTCAAGGTCAAGAGAATTAGTATTCGTATGGTGTGTTCGCTGTTTGACCGGACGCAAAAACTCGTTAATATGCTGCTTGTCGAATTTTTTCTAACAATGATTAGACTGCCCGCGGCTATCCTTCGTCTCCTGGCATGTTATGCAATTTAATTTTGTTGGGAATGTACGTACTTAAGAATCCGATTTATGGGCAATGGGGCATCGAATGCGTGATAAATTGTGGATTCTAGAAGACTGTACGTGGTAACTTGGTAAGGTGTCTGTAAAGCTTTTGCAATTTTTTTATCGTGTGTTAAAATCTTGGAGAGAATATCAAACAATGAAATAAATATGTATGTATTTCCAAATAAAATTAGTGGCCAATGATTGTATTTCAATTTTGTACTTATCTTAAATCATATAAAATCATAGTGTCTGTGAATTTAAAAAAACATAGAAAGATAGATACGATTAATTTCGTTAATAGAGGATAATAATACTGCTTACTGCCTTGTAGGTAGAAATTCGGCGAAAAAATAATAGCGTAAGTGTATTGTGATACAGGTAATTAAGTACATTTATATAGTTACCTATACGACAAATTCAGTATTAAAAACTAATGATACATATAGAGCTTTACTTACTTAAAGTTGTATTTTTTTCTACACTATTCTACTCACGCTAGAGGTAGGTACCAATAACCGTTAACCACACAGCGTTTTCCGTGCTATCAACGTGCATTTTCCACATAGTTAAGTCTATCGATTGGCCTCATTACAAGCTTTTAACTTGCTCTGATAGAAGGCGTATGTATGAGGCTATTTTGTAGAGGAAATATGCAAGTGGAGTTTTAAACATCCTCCCACAAATACAAACCATCCACCCATCCATCCAGGTTAGGCCACTTTTTTGATGCAATCAATAATAAAAATAAAATAAATAATTAATGCGCCATTATCAGCTGATGCTAAGTCATTACGATATTTTAAATTTGACACCTCTTAGATTTACACGTAGAATTAATTAGAGACTTAAATCAATAAATAAATCTAGATATCATAACTGATTCAGCCGTCAAAAACCCGAAGACGTACCTATACGAAGAATCTTAGTCACAGTAATTGTACAGGAAGCCTTAAATGAGGAATCGATGAGTGAATCAGGGGAGACATTCAAACTACATAATTATGTAGGTATATGTTCATCTCCCTTAATGCCTACAATGACGACTACTCGGAAAGAACGATAAAATACGTGATCAATTGTAAGTATACAATTTTGTCTTCAGTAAATATTTTATATTACGAATGTCAGTCTATATTAGAGCAGCGTGGCGGAGTATATTCTAGAAAGGAGTAAAATGAGAAACTTATAAGTTCATCAATCAAGGCATGCAATTCACGTACAGAACTCTACGTATACACTGATTGAATATTACAATACAACAGATATGATGATGGCGACTAAGAAACAAGATCTAGGAGATGGGCAGCAGATAATTCCTCTATAATATCAACACCTACTCCAGTCACAAACACACGTTCCAGGCGCGGTAACAGCTGGCAAAAAACCCATGTTACTAAATCAGCAGTAAACCTTAAACACCCGATGGATAAATACATTGATTATGATAATCGGTAGGCAAATTTTGACTATTTTCTAGATATGGTATAATTTAAATATTATTTCGTAATTTACCAAGACAAGTTATAAAATACAGAGTGTACGATGCAGTGTCGTAGGTATAATTATCTGACGCGGAAGACATGATTCATTCATGCTCCATCGAGGGGTCGAGCGGGGTGTCTAGACAGATAGTTGCTTTCTGTCTTCCAGTAATCTAATTATGCCAACATTTTCCTCAGATAGCACAACATATATCTCTAGAATAGATTGAAAATTATTACTTAATGAGAAATACAGTTAAACCCCGTATTAGGCCCTCTAGACAACTACAAAAAGTAAGCAATATAAAATTATTACTCAAATAACATACCTACATATATTTAAAATTGTTGAAATTCATTTATTTTCCTTATTTCCTAAATTATTTGTATTAAGTTTACATTTAACGACATTAACTAGCAGTAAAAGGTGATATGCAACCGGTTGACTTGATAAGTGAGTGAAACAAGACGCTATTGCTTTTGCCGTATCGTGCAATATGGAATTTATCGGTGCCGGCTGTAATTCATAACCTCAAAGCTGGGGCGAACCACCGGGAAGACAGTAGGGGAGCGCGCAGCCGCTCGATGTTGTCGCGCATGCGCGGTACTCACCCACCGGCTAGGCCACCACCAACGCTGCACAAAGCAAGAGCATCTTCGAGCTCGCACTGACCCATCTCAACATTAATGTATCGCGTTAACAATCTCAAAACCCTTCCGTACTAACACGAGCATGTGATAAGTTTCCGCGTTCAACGAAACGTTTAAGTAGTGTTTCTTTTGTGACGGCTATCATGTACAAGACAGTGCGACACGGTGAAAACAGCCTTCAATACACCATCCTTCCTCAGACGGAAGAGGTGCTCAGTAATAGCGGCCTCAAGGGCAAAGGACGCGACTACAGCCCCTCGATTCACATTCGACGCTCCCGAAGAAGGTCCACGTTGAAATATGTCTTACTCATAGTGTTTGGTATAATTGTTGCGCTGGCACTCTCGTCCGTTCCTCTTTATGTTATGAATGGTGCTTTGTACGCGAGAAGGAATCTACAGGATCATCATGAAGTCAACACTGCATCGTCGCTGTTACCCACGGGACGTGATATTATAAAATCTCGAAAAAAAGAATTGAAAATAGCATCACCAGAAAAACCATCACCGAATCCACCAATTTTAGACCCTAGTACTGTGTCAACGCCGTCAACGACGTCCACCACAACTGTGCGTACTACGGTGACCAGTGAAAGAGCGACGACGCCTCCCTGGAGTGTCCCAGCCTTAAAACCTTGGAAAAGTTTATTGTCTTCGACTACAGTGAAGCCACTTCCAACCGAGAACATAGAACAAATTCCACTAGTAGGCACCCCCTCCGGTAGTGTGCGTCTACTAGACCACTACATGTCACTAAAACCGTTTGAGAAGGATGTTATAATCAGACCGACCGTTACGCCCGAGCCAATCGGGCTTCGGAATATGCTGAAATATTACTCCCACGCATATACCATACACTTACCTTCAGAAAAAGCGGTAACGACCAACGGTAATAATAAATTATTTGATGATGTGTTGATAACTACTAAAGCAACCACGACGAAGATTGCAGTGACCACTGAATATGAAAGTGATGAATCGAAAATGAAGGACTTTAAGGAGGATTTACTATCTGTAGATGACGATGATGAATTTAAGGAACAGTTTGAGGAGGATGAAGTGTTCTCGTTGCCACCATCAAAACCGGATCCAAGTACCGCAGGAAGTGATTCTGATGAAGTGACTGAGTCGAAGATAAGTGACGGTGGATGGTACGGTGCTAGGTGGCCTTTCGTAGACACGTCTTCGTATTTCCAATGGACGGTAAGTGCTATTACCGAGCTATCCAACTTATGTAATGTTTTTATTTACGTGAGCATAGGTTGCGTGATCAATAAACTCAACATTCGCTAAAGTAAGTAATAAGTACCTCATTAAGAAATTCTATATTCCTTGCAGGTAACAGGTTTCATGCACATTATTAATGTCAATTTATCCCTGACATCATAATCATTTGACTCATGAAACTAACTACAAAATAGAAAAGCTTGAGTAAATCAGAAATGCTCTTAATTAGGTACATCCTGGTGGTATTCTATAATAAATAATCTTTTAACAAAATATAATAAGCAGTAGGTATTAAACATAGCAAATACGAAAAATAGCTAGGTACCTGATAATATATTTTTTTAATCTTTTCTTCTCGTTCTGATACATTTAATCTGCATTTTGAAGAATCCTTTTTAATTACCTATAGTTAGATTAGTATTTTTTCCGAAGTATTTGAAGGCCTGTAACATTGAAGCATAAAATCCATTAATATTCTCGTTTAATATTCTCACACGTATCTATAATACATAATATATGTGGCCGTATTTCTTTTGCGCTTATTTTGTGCTAATACGCATTGCAGCTATATTTTACAGCGGTAAATTTCATTCATAATTACTTTATTTATAAGTACTAAAATATTTTATATTATTAACTTACCTAATTTTATTTCATTGTAAAAAACAATATACCACATATGTAAGATATATGTAGGTACCTCGAAGTATCTAATTCTACAAACAGTCTAAGGATCATAATTTTTATATTAGGTACTTATGATGAAGAACCGATAAAAGTATTTTTGCATAAAACATTATGTATGCCCTTGAAATAAATTATTTATGGTGTTTTATTGTATACTCAAAATCGAAAAAAAATAACCGGTTCAGTAGAATTGGAGCCGAGACAAAAAACGAATGGATTAAACCCTTCTCATTCGGAACTTTACGCGTATCTATGGGCACGATCAAAAGTACCTACGTCACATCATATTACATTTTCATAAACATAACAAACCATGACATTCCCCAACATCCCCAGGGCATATCTTCCTTGTATAGTTACTCTTTGGACATATCCTTAATGACAAGACCAGTCTGATAGGTAAATTTACAAAATAACTTTAGAGATAAATTCACAGGTTAAATAACTACGTGGAATGATCAAATAGAATAGACTTGCAGAATAGGCTTCTCTCGTATTCATTTTTTAGATAGGTATAGGTATATATATCCTCTTCAATACTTTAGAATGATCCACCATCCACCTAACTCATCACTGTTTTACCTGTGAGACGTTATATACAAGCTTATATTCTTCGTTGTTCATTGGTTTTGCTGAAATATCTGAATTTTATTTTATTATATATCCCGTGATGGCAAGATCGAAAGCGCAATTAGAACCAGCGTCTCGAACCACGAAAATGAAATGCCAGGTGGCAGCATTGTCTCTCTGTTTTCAATCTACTTTAATCGTAGGTAGGTAAATGAACCAGATACACCGTACTGCATTGGTATCAAAAGGAAAACTGCACGATCCACTGTCCTCAAATATTTAAAATAGTCTCTCTGTAAACATTTTATTTTTCGACATGCTCCAGAACTCTAGATGGTTTAAAAAATCCTCTCGATCCTATCATGTAACATCGGAACGGTATAGAGATTGTAGAGTATAACTATCCCCAAAGAGGAATAAAAATAAAATTTACATAAAATAACTTGTGAATCGATTTATTAAACAAATGCACCACTGTATTCTTTACCTTTTCTCATCTCCTCTCATGGTATTCATCAGTAGATAGGTAGAAATATCTTTGGGTATAACGAATTACAATTTATCTAACAAGGAATATTTATCAATTACTAGTATTAACCCGCAGCTTCGCTCGCGCTCATTCACACAATGAGGCCGTAGGTATATTGTAGGTATAAAAGTTACTTTTATATCCCGCGGGAGTAGTATCACTTTTCGGGACAAAAGGTACCCTATGTCCTTTTCCAAACCCCCGACAATGTGTGTGCAAAATTTCATAACGATCGGTTGAGTAGTTAAAGCGCGAAGGCGTTACAAACAAACAAATAAACAAACAAATAAACGGACTTTAATTAGGATTAGGATTTCAAGATTATACTCAGATCTATCAAAATGCGATGTACGTGCATAAACAAAAACAATATTTTATTTTTGATCTTTACGTTATTTATTATAAGTAGTACATCATAATTATAATAACAGAAAGTTATTCTATAAGCTTAACATTCGTAATTGGCAAATAAAATACTGAAAAGAAAATAATTATCTTGATTGTTATCAACGATAATTATTTTCTGGTATTTCAAGCCGTATTCAAGACAATTGCGTACTTTAACTAAGAGAAAGGTTTGAAAAATAAAAAAGGTGCGACCTTTTATTTTTTGTCGCATAGACTTCATCATCCACAAAAGTTTTTTTGTAAGGAGAGTGAACAAAAAGCCTTCGTAAATAAGTTTATAGTTAACGGTGCAGTGGTTTGTTTGCTTTTTAAGACGGATGAGATTGTATGGATAAAGAGGTACCTACCTGCCTCCCTAACTACTGCTTTTATCCACGCTGTAATTGGATAAGTTTTAAATTATTAAAGAAATATACTAAGTAGGTATTTTACCTATGTGCCTATCTAATCGCATACGTCGTTAGTTAAACTAAATGACAAATTACTTTAGTCGTTTCTGCAAGTGTAGGTACGTCTTTAGTACTTTCATAAGGACTAAAAAAATAATGAATAATTATCTCTTAAGACCAGTAACGTAAAAGGAAAATCATATATCAATAACTGATAAATAGGATAGAATGAATAGATAGGATAAACACCCCTCATTGAGAGAATAAACGCCCAGATGCAGAACTTTTAATATTCTAACCACTGGCGGATTTAGACATTTGCCGCCCGTAGACTATTGAAATTACCCACCCCTGCAAACATCTTCAAATGAATACTTTAGTATTGATGGCCCAAAACGAAAGTATTCATTTGCAGGCGACCGCGGAATCATAAAGTCACAATTGGCTACGGCTCCTGAAGTTAATGAAAATAAGTCGCCAACTTTAAATAAAAATAGTCTTCGAAATTAGCAAAAATAAGTCGTCCAAAATAATTTTGCTGCTTCTCAAATTTGCCGCCCTTGGCTCCAGCTTATTTAGTCCCTTCGTAAATCCGTTACTGTCTTACTAGTATTTTAGATATTCGTTTAACACCTAGTTCAATGCTGTGTGTTCTGGAAACCAGACCGAGATTGTGACCACACAGTTTAAACTTAAACAGCTCTACGTAGGCTCGTAGTAGACCTACCTACGTCTAAAGCTTTAATAAAGTAATACTTTGAAACGAAAGGGAACCTCGACCTACCAATTTGTCACAAAATACCAACTGAAATAGGTCACATAACTTGCTCGTAAATCTATTTAGTGATTTCAAATGAGGTCGCTGCACGAGTATAGTCTAGTTTCAGATAGTTGAAATAACATTTGTAAACTGAACCACTTTTAATGCATCCACCTTTTATATACTTTAAAATTAGATTTTATTCAAACTCCTCGTGTTTTGAAAAGCTTCGTTTAGACTCTATTAACTCTATTAATTCTCTCGTTTGTTTCGAATTCAATACCAACCCACAGCACACGTTGATAGAAGTACCTTTCTGTACTGCTTAAAAGTATTCATTGAAACCAAATTTAAGCTAAGCACCTACATTAACAATTCTGCTCTTACAAAGTATAAATATGTGGCATACAACTTTTTTTGCGATCAAAAAAGCTAATAGGTAATAATATCGTCTATACTTGTGCGATACAGCATATTATAATGTAAATGAAAAATATTCATGGTGTACC